>JAVTVY010012162.1:0-52058 GCA_036873755.1 Hanleya hanleyi | reverse complement strand
AGCGCCCAGATCATTTACAGCGCCATGAACGTTCAATTCATGGGCCATCCAAACGTCCATGCGAAGAATGTGGTCGACTCTTCAAACGACCCAGTCAGTTAAAACGGCATGAGCGTTTGATTCATGGTCCGTCACCACGGCATGAGGGACAACTTTCCACTAAAGAGGTACCCAGGAGGGACAGATCCACTGAAGATGAACCCGGGGAGGAGAATGCCACTGATGATGCGATCACGGAGAGCCCGCCTATACCCACAGCTCAGAAGAGCCTAGATATCCAGCCGGTCCCTAGCATCACTGTTTCCAGTCATACGCCTGACAACAACGAACATTTTCTGGAAGATGCGGTGGATGTTCCCAGCGATCTCTTACCCGAAGATCATCCAGTGAGTGAGATGTATCGACGCCATTGGTCCATGATCCGACACTGCTTCCACCGTCATCGCCCTATATTGGACTTGTACAATTTCCGACTGACCGACCTCGCCCGTCTACGCAGCTACGTGGAAGCCATCTTCAATGACCAACATACGTCCTTCACATTAAATGTAGCATTTGGGTACATCTTATGCCATAAGATGACGCGTGAATTGTGCTATTTCTATTCCAGTGCCATCAACCCAGTGTACGACCATCCGTTCACAATCACCAATCGGGCGTTGCTAGAGACGATGCTGGCCCAACTGGGCACTGTGGATCCCTTAGAATGGGCCTATGAACAGCGTCCCAACACCAAGTGGATAGTGGAGAGGGTCACCAATGTTACGTTCTTCGTGGTTAAACTGACACACCACCCCCATCGGATGAAAGTATTCACCCATGCACTGATAGATACTCAGAATGCGCAAACAACTATCTGAGGATATGTTTCCTCAACGGTATCCTGGCCTGTCCGATGACGATTAGAACAAACGGTTCAGAGCGAACATGGCCGAAGATGGAACTTTCTGAAATGGCGACTTCTGATTGGACAAGAGTAGCCGAGAATACATCTAACGGACAGGAACGAATATGACAGATGCAAATGGTGGCCTCTGATTGGACAAGAATATTCTTGAATTGTAAATATACCCAACGCGGCTCCCCCAACGTGGGTATGTTATGATGTAACATTGGGGAGAATAAACTATATGAAAAAAAACTTCTTGTTGTTGTTGTTCTCTCATGTGTGATCCTTGTTGTTGTTGCTGTTGTTGGTCTCTGTCCGGTCTATATCATGGTGTTATGTTAGAGTGTTAAGGTGTAACGACGGGCGTCGACGGGCGTCACTGCATTTCGAAGAATTAGTGACAATTCCATGGAATATCAGAGCTTCTGAGCTATTTCACCTGGGCGTTGAAGCATTAAGAATGGCGTTGGTGAGCGTTGCTACAAGATGACCCCTCACACGACGCATTCGGACCAAGGATGGTCCATCTCTACACCAAATACCATCCTTCACTGCCCCAAAATGCCCACTTTCGCTACTACTCCTACTGATGACGTCACCAATGACGTCACAGATGCTGCGGACAGCCCTCAAATCGAGGTCTGCACGCCGAGAACTACAAGATGACACCCCACACGACGCATTCGGACTGAGGATGAAGCATCTCTACCCCAAATACCTTCCTTCACTGCCCCAAAATGCACACTTTCGCTACTACTCCTACTGATGACGTCACCAATGACGTCACAGATGCTGTGGACAGCCCTGAAATCGAGGTCTGCACGCCGAGAGCTACAAAATGACACCCCACACGACGCATTCGGACCAAGGATGGTCCGTCTCTACCCCAAATACCTTCCTTCACTGCCCCAAAATGCACACTTTCGCTACTACTCGTACTGATGACGTCACCAATGACGTCACAGATGCTGTGAACAGCCCCCAAATCGGGGTCTACACCCCAAGAGCTACAAGATGACATCTTCCAGGACGCATTCGAACCGTGAATAGGCCATCTCGACCCCAAATACCTTCATGTACTGCCCCAAAATGGCCACTTTACTTACTACAACCAACTGCGCATGCGCAGATTAACGCGACTTGCACTTAAAAATACACCATTCTGACTCTAACCTACACAAGCTTCACTTTGACACCTTCCACGACCCATTCGGACCCATAGGGGTCCATCTCTACCCCAAACACACACCCACATACCCCCAAAATGCCTGATTTCTCTACTACGGCCAGACTGCGCATGCGCATATTGACGCGACATGCATTTAAAAACACGCCATTCTGACTCTACCCCACACAAGCTTCACATTGATACCTCACACGACCCATTCGAACCGTGAATAGCCCATCTCTAACCCAAACACACACCCTACATAGCCCCAAAATGCCTGTTTTCTATACTACGGGCCAGGCTGCGCATGCGCAGACTATTGAACACGGACGAACCATTAGTGTAGTCAAGTGCTCCTTCACGAGGGCTTCAAAATAAGACCTCACTCGACCCCATTGGACCATTAGGGACTCACCTAGACTCCAACATGTCCACCCCGTATGGCCCTATACACCCATAGCCATGCAGTATAGGCCTATGGGCCTACCCAGGCCTTGGTGACTTTTTTCAAAAATTTCACCGATTCGCTCCTCAACACTTCCTATCATGTTCTAAATGACGAGACGAGTAAAACGAGACCCCACAACCCTACCGCAAATGTATAGAAGTAGGTTTCCCAGGGGGACAAACATTGATCCTATACCCCAGTATGGGACTATATGGGGCTATATCGTACTTTTTCGAAAATTTCACCGATTCGCACGGGGAGACTTCCTATCATGTTCTAAATGACGAGACGAGTAAAACGAGACCCCACAACCCTACCGCAAATGCATAGAAGTACGTTTCCCAGGGGGACAAACATTGATCCCTCAGTATGGGACTATATGAGGCTATATCGTACTTTTTCAAAAATTTCACCGATTCGCACGGGGACACTTCCTATCATGTTCTAAATGACGAGACGAGTAAAACGAGACCCCACAACCCTACCGCAAATGTATAGAAGTACGTTTCCCAGGGGGACAAACATTGATCCTATACCCTCAGTATGGGACTATATGGGGTTCGGTGACTTTTTTCAAAAATTTCACCGATTCGCACGGGGACACTTCTTATCATGTTCTAAATGACGAGACGAGTAAAACGAGACCCCACAACCCTACCGCAAATGTATAGAAGTACGTTTCCCAGGATGGTCCTATACCCCCCATACCCCATATAGGCATTTTCACGTAATTTAGGATAAAGTCCGCGTTCCGTATTTTTTCAGGAAAAATTTTACATGCACCCACCCATGCTTGAAATATACTTCACTTTGATACCTCATACAACTCCATCGGCCCATTAGGGGCTCCCCTAGATACCAAAACGTCTATTTGCATACCCTTGGGCCACCGCGCATGCGCAGAATGCCGATATTTCAACCCCACACCCAGTCCATCAGATGCCCCTTCACGAATGCTTCACTTTGATACCTCATTCGATCCCATTGGACCATTAGGGGCTCCCCTAGCTCCAAAACGTCTATTTTCATACCCTTGGGCCACCGCGCATGCGCACAATGCCGATATTTCAATCCCACACCCAGCCCATTAGATGCCCCTTCACCTAAGCTTCACTTTGATACCATTTTATCTAGGGACTACTTTTTCTCCGCGGAAGCTTTTTCCCGAGACCGAATCACCGCCAAAACCGCGGCCAGACCGCATCACTGCGGATGAATACAAAGGTTACAGGTTGCCGGAACTATAGTCACCCAGAGTTATCTCCCCCTAGATTGGAACTCTCTTGTGCTGGAGGTAGTTTTCCCCCAACGATCACATGATCGTCACGTGATCAAGTTCCTCCTCAATCCTCCACCGGGGGGAACAAAAAAGTAGGTCAATAGGGTTCAATTTCCGTAGAGTATACTACTGTCGCCTAATAACATTTCTTTACAATACTTGTTTATGTTTCGGTACATTTTTAGCATCGGTCGGTCTTTTTTTTGTACCCGTCATTACCGTTCGGCGGTAAGTGTGCATAGAAATTGAGCCAAGCAGAATATTTTGATCTATCATATAAAATTGGCAATATTTGATGCTGACAGTGTACAATGTAAACTCGAAGAAAAATAAGATGGATTAAAAAAGTTATTAAACTTCACACACATTTCTTTGTAAACGTCGCATATATTTTCTGTATGTAGACCCCTGCCGGCCAATAATTGAAAGCTGGCATGATCATTTGCCCCTGAAAACTTAAAATGACTCGAATATAAATGGTTCAGCTCTCGATGCTGGTATACAGAAATGATAAATAAATCATACAAATCTGGAGTCGGAATCAATCTCTTATGTTTCCTCTTGTTAGCCTTTGTTACACCCTTTATACATCTGTGACATCCCTTGTGTTCAGTTCCTGTGTAATTTAAGAAAATGAAGCCTTTTGATGATTCACGGATATCAAACTACTGCACCTTTCCCTGGATCCAATCAGGAATCAGCCTTATCCTGTTTGTACGCAATTTTATTACATCCATATCTCAAGTCCATTCTGATGAGGCAAATTCCATTATTTGATTTAGATCATTCCTGTCCAGAGTCTACTTCTCAGGGATTCCCCACCTGCACTGTCATATATCCATCACTATTACGCACCCAAAGTTATGTTGTGTCTATATTCTGGATTATCACTTTGTTTCATGTGCAGTCATTTAGATACCTGGCAGCCTTTGACTTATCTTATGTACATATTCTCACTAGGTCCCCCACAACCTGTGTAAACACGGTAATCTGCTCAAGGAATATAATCAGTTTATTGTCAATGTGTGTAATTCTAATAGTACAGGGGCGCCAATTGTGTATGCTGGGAATGGAGGGGTGGGGGGGGGCGTCAACTTCACGCTTACCAGAACTACATGGCGTGTTTGTAATCATCACATCAGCCACAAATGGTAAACTATTATGTAATTTTATTGATGCAGCTCGGTTTCACAGAAAGCCATAATCATCCGATCGCTTGCGACCACCGATAGGTGGACTTCCATGGCTCTGTACAAAACAATTCAAATTTTCAAAAGTCGACAAATAGAAATACGAAGCTGCGCATCTGAAAACCCCTCGACTCTGGGCGCCAGCCATTCATAATTTATTCAATTTGAACCAAGGTGTCAGGAACACCAAGCTGTCATGTGATCAATATACAGATTATCAAAAATGTTGCAATTAGAAATGGCCCGTAAGGTTTCCATCCAATCAGAGAAACCAGTATTAATTACATAAGTCTCTTGATGCATCGATGATGTATACCAAATTGAACGGTATCAGAGATAAACAGCATTAATGATGTCGCATAAATTAAAGATGGCCACCCATCCTTCCCGCCACTCTGAGGGACTGATATGGTTATTCACTTATGCAAGTCTCGTATAGGGGTAAACAATCGAAACAATGCTGACGATTATATGAATTACATAGCTGAGAAATCTTTGAAATGAAACTAATTGCCATCCATTCATACATATCTCTAATTTTGGGTGCTGATGTGTAAGTGAATTGCGGTAATTCGATATATATGGGGTTACCGATATCTAGTCATCAATGCGACAGTCCGAATCATAAGGGGAACAAGACGGGTATATGATGAATACAAAAAATCTTATGACTGGTCGCATTTGTCATGTTTGTAAAAGAAAGTTCAGTCGCGTATCATCGGCTTATTGCCGATGTGTTGACCGAATAGCCCCAGTCAAATCATACCACGATACTACATTTGTTAGTACACACATAGCTCAAAAAGTTCTGTTTCAACAGAATATTTAGCAAATCATCCAATTATTTCTGCATAAACGCATGGTAATGTACCCCCTGTACTCCTTACTTACTTTCTCTGATCCCACAGCTATCCTGACGCGTATTCACGGTCTTCCGACCTCCAAAAATCTGATAAGATGGGCATTTGAATTTGGGAGAGAAGGATGGTCACTTTCTGTGACCTCATAGCTATCCCAGCGAAGTTTCACAACAAAAGAAACAGATCGATTGTAAAATTATAAGACGGAAGTGTGTAATCTCAGTTCCTCTACAGAGGATGGATAGAAATTTCTTCCATTTAAAGTTATTGGCGATCTGTTCTATCCTGAAGAATGTTTTCACAAACTTCCAATCCCCCCAAAAATTGGTTCCAGTAGGTGTTAGATGCGGCTAATTTTAATCTGTAATCTATAATCAGTGAGCTCCACAACAATTCAAAACATGTGTTGAACAGGCTAGACAGTAACATTATAATAAGTAACATTATAATAAGGGCTGATTAACAATGGCATATGTGTTATGCCTCTTAAACAACCAGATGTGTATCATATCTGGGAGTTTTTGAACTGTAGCTTTTGAACTTTGGAGGTGGGGCTTGGGGGAACTGGAGCTTGAAACTTTGGAGGGGGAGCTTGGGGGAACTGGAGCTTGGAACTTGGGAACTTGGAACTAGGGAACTTGGGAAACTTGAAACTTGAACTAGGGTGTCCCTTGCTATGGTGACATCAAGCTGCTGAACGCTTTCAGAATAATTTGTATTCATTAACTTAGGATTTTTTAGAGTAATATGAGTCTGATTCTAGCAAAAAAAACGTAACAGAGGACGGCCGACTACGCATATATTAAAATCATAAACTATTAGTGAGATATCTTTTCGGAAAAATACTGTTCTATATTCAGCCAGGAATGCTTTTCACCCTTCAGTTTTGTTGGACAACACAATAGAAGTGTTACAACAATGCAGCGATAATAGTGAAGAAAACCAACGGTCTAGACGAAGGCGTTACAGTGTTTGACAGGGAAACCTTTCCACCCAAAATAAAAATTTCTGACGTTCCCATAATCGACAGTTTCATTCGCATATCCGCTTTAGCCATATGTTGAAACATATATAGATGGCGACTTTAAAAGCTGTAGTGATATTTATAGATAACTTTCTTTTGTATGACTATACGATTATGCTAATAGACATCTGGTTGGAACATGTTTTCGTTGGGAGAACTGTATCAAGTCCGAGGTGCCCACTAAATACAACAGGAACAATTCAGTTCTAGGAACACATGGCGCAAAACACCAGAAATGCTCGCGGAATCATAGGGCCACATTCCGTCTCTATTTCACCGCCAATTATTGTTTTACGTTCACCACGCGGTATGTTCAGTGTTATGATATTAATGTTAGAAATATGACAAGTTAGACCCGCTGTCTCCGACGTTCGCCTAGTCCGTTATTGTCTTCCTGTTCCCATAAGCGCGCACGTAATCTTGGACAAACAACGTGGATGGCATGGTGCAGCCCTGTCATGTTCCGAGGTCAAGTGCCCGCCGATCGGACAAGATTTTGCGTAATTCCAACATGGTTAATGACTACCACGTGTTGAGTTGAACCGATGCAGATATTCTAAACTCTGATCCCATACTTTCTGATCCCAGTGTAATTACTTTCAATGAAATCAGATGTCTTATCAGAATTAGTCATAAACAACTTGAAAAAGAGCAATGAGCAACCCATATCTTTTTTCATAAATATACTTTGAGACCCACCCACGCCGATTAAATCGTCATTAAAACGTCATTAAATAACCATAATGATAGCGATAGGATCAAAGCTATGTTATACTGCGCAAAAGAAATTATACTTCCTAGTTGTTTGTCTCAAAGACTTGTGTGATGTGCCGCCTATTAGCAGTGGGGTACATTGTACTGATTACTGATTTATTGATTTCTTCTGCTATTGCAATGTTAATTTGATCGGGGCATGACGATGGCAAACATCAAAGTTCTGTCAATTTTTTTTTTTTTTTTACATCTTTACATCTGGATGTATTCTCTTACTCCAATCTGTTAACGAATAAATTGTCTTGTATTAGTGCACGTTGAAAAGATCTTGTTTGGTGTTTAATCTCCATATTTCGAGGGATGTTCCAATACGGCTAGTCCCCGGCACCATCGCATTTTCCATTAGAGTCTATATCTCCGGAGAGAAATAACCGTATACAAAAGATACAAATCTGAGCTTTATCAAATAGTAGACTTGGCAAAACAATGTCGCGCTGTTGGGACATGTAGCACGCATTTATCAACTGGAACTGGTGAGAATTCTGCCACAATGGAAATAGACTAATAAATTCACAGAATTCACAAAAGGGTGACGACATTGGCCTTCACCCTTTTTCATCAACTTTAAAGGGTGATGACCAGGCAACATCACCCCTTTTTCTAGCTGTGGATATACACGATAGTCTAGCTGTGGATAGTCACTATATACAAATGACGCAGTGACGGATTATATCCACCCACAATGGATTCAAAAGAAACTACAGATAGCCATACTCGTACATCTTAGACCTCTTCAAAAACGAAACGAGCCTTTTCTCTCGTCGAATTTACAACGAGAGAGATGATTAAAATTTCGACATCGTAAACTATCCCTTTCTGAATAGTAATATACCAGTGGGCCCTGCATATAGCGTATATATACCTCGTCTAGTAGCATTTCCTATATCCTGTGTGAAATGTGGCCACCAAGCGTCGCCACTCACAGTTTCTCAAATTTGGTGATAAATGTCGAATGCCGATAGCAGCAAACTAAAATGTGTGGCCTTACGGTTCGTAACTTGTGTCTAATTCCACTTAACCTGGGGCAAGGGGCCCTATGAAACCATGTACTTCACGATCGTCATGGTGTTCATATGAACAGTCACAATCAAAGCGTGACAGATATAATATCATTCTCTTTTTGACTTTAAAAAAAAGAAAATCATATAGACTAAGATTACTGATCAGCGATACGGATTTGATATATTTGGAACATCATGATGTCTTGCCAGCATCATTCAAAACTGTTGACCGCTTCTCTCTTGCAGGAAAATATCCTATGTTTATGATACTATGGTTGTTTTTCTTTGAATTTGGTACTAATACTGTTGGATTATGGACGCGGAAATTCTTTAATGGACGACGGCTGAATAGTGAATGAAGAACTAAACGTGTATTGCCATTGAAATGGAACCTTCTGGATAGCAGGTGTATCTCAGTCCACACGGCTGTTGATTTAAACTGTATATTTATTTCGAAAGAAAACTGGGATCGGCGAACAGGCGCATTGCCTATATTAACGCCTTTCCCAAACACTTTGAAAAAACATAATATACATTGGCGGATATATAGTACATATAGGTCGAATTAGATATAAATGTATATAAGATTAAGTGAATACATAAATCTGCTGATTAATATAAAGGGCGTACTGTGTATCAGTATTTGCACCAGAGGTGCATATGTGCATGCATACACATCTTAACAAGTAATTAATTAATTGGCATACTGCGATATACGCAGCGGAGCAAGGTTTATACAAACAGTTGTACATCATATTGTACACACGTAGATAATGAATTAATACATATACCATAAAATGAATGCAGATATTATCGTGTGTATATATATATGAGTTCATTTGATTTGAATACATATCAGTGATAATAAACCAAAATGAGATAAATAAGATGTAACACGGCTGTTAAAAAATTGCTGCACAAGTTAGGTCTCATAACACAACGTTCTTCATCTTGAACTTACAAACGCGTGTTACCTACTGTCGAACGTTACTACGGACTGTCGGTGTCTTCCTCCAATGAACAGGACTCCTGCCAAACTTTCTTACCGGAAGCGAGCTCTATACTGATAACGTCCCTTAATTACATTCCGGCCTTTGCGTTTCTTCGGGGTCATTGTTTGTCTACCCTATCAATTGTACTGCTACCCGCGCGAACTCTCCTGAATGGTGAAAAAGTTCCCCAAATGCGCTGGTTTTGACGACGCTCAATACAGCAGCAGAACAAGTGCTCAGCGGTAGTCATATTCACCGATTAGGGTCGTGCTAGGGGCCGTGTGAATACTTCACAGTCTTCACATGAACAGCTGCAATAAAAGCGGGGCTGAGATATCCGAGAATCCACTGTATTCACGGGTCTGAATGTGAGTTGCCGAGGAAGGCTGTCCTGTGGAGTCATATGGTTGCTTTTTAGTCACCAGACGTCGTCTGTTTTTCCCACCTTTTGCATATCGCTTCAATTTAAATGTACATCCAGATAGGCTATGTTAAGAAGGTCGAAAGGAGCGGGACTATTGTTTATTTATCCTTATGCTGATTATCCTTGGAACATCCGTATGGTTTTGATGCTCGTGTGTCCATTCAATTTTACGTTGTTGTTGTCGTTGTTGTTGTTTTTACCTTATTTTTTGTTTTTAAACAGTGACCCCAAGCTATTTTAAGATCATACAGTATTAATATATTCGTGCTCTCAACCAATCTGATTAAAAACAGACCCACAACCGATTCACTAACTGGATTTGACTTCTTTCATATCTTCAGGCCGTTTGGTAATCTTCAGACAGATTAGACCGTCAGCCCTTTAGATCTAACTCATCTCTGACCAATCAACGCAACGTATGAGATGGAATGACGTGATATTGAGAGACAGACGTCGTCTTTCGGAACCAATTCACCGGGTTATATGACCTAGTCACGGGAGACTGACAAATTTCAAAATAATCAAAATTAGAATTGAAATGTATAACCGGCCAATAACCCATATAAAAAGTGATGAATAAATATTAATGATTGAAATTTGCTTTGTATTTATGCAACAATTATTCGAGCTTAGATGCGTAAGAATGGGCTATACTGTTTCGAAGTCAGTCGAGATTGATATAAACAATACATATATACAAGCGTCCAGTCCATCATTCAATTTTCATCCGTCATCCTTTAAACAATTTCCGCGTCCATAATCCAACACCACGTGGTACATTTCGCGTTGTGGATGGGTTGTCAACTTCTTCAGGATTTCGTGCAAGAACGGAAACAACATAGGGAGAGATTCATATTCACTTACGCCAGGGTGGATCTCTTTTTAATCAGATTGGATCTCAATCTAAATATACTCGCAATTTCCAGTTATCTTCGCTGCATATTTACCTAACATTTAATGGTCTATCCGACTGCTTCAAAGGTAATGCAACCTTGTATTCCAGCCATAAGTATATTGTGAATAATCATACATGACCTAACACGAATTTATATTTTTCAACCTATAATTTCACATATGTATTTCGGAAATCTTGTATACATCACTCGTGATACTATGACTGCTTCAGTGATATATACTACCGTGCTACAGTTATACGCATTGATGACAAGTAACTAAATATCCATGTTTTTTTATATATTTTCTGGAACTGGACATAATTGTGAATAGTAAACATCGCGAGATGGCGCATCATTGTGTTCATCTTTCATTCTTTTTTGTCCTTCTTAGTTTGTCACGAATGTCAACTTGACGCTCTTTCCAGGCGTCTGCATCGCGTCTACGAACAAGATGATCTGGATTTAAAGGAAACTACGATCTGCAAGATGACACATCCGATTCATCACTCTAACAAAATGAAGATCCGAGATCAGATATCCAAGGTACAACCTGTAACCATCTGGGTCATCTATACGCGGTAAGCCCGACCCTGGGATCGTGTGTATCCATTCTCAGCCTACTTTCGACAACTGCAAGAGGGCATTTCCTGAAATCAATACCACGTGATTTCGTCAGCCAATCAGCTAAAATCTACCGACGTAACCCGCCGTTTTCGAGTCATGTGCCGCCCTACTTGTTCAAAATTACACATGTACAACGCCTCTTGGGCGATACGAAAGTTATTCATACCTATATCTTTTGTAAGCCCAGGCAATATCTGTTTCCGAAGTGGTATGAAAACCTGTAATTTATCAGATTTCTCCAGTCTGTTCTCCGCCGGATGAAGGCCGAACAGAATCCGATAAAGTACCAGATATCGCTCCGCGATAATGGAGACACGCTTCGCAAGCCATCTTATGGATGGCGAAGTGTACGCAAAGTTCATCTAACCCACTTTTATTGGCAATCAGTAATGTTCCACTAGTGCCGCTGTCATCGTAAGAGCCTTTCCGGAAGTCAATCGGAGTGATTTTGTTTATGTATATCCGTTGTAGCAATGAAATGCGACAGAAAATGTATGCTTTGCTGATGAGAATGGCGCCATTCAGAGTATGACTGTTAAAAGTCGACGAACAAAGGACAAAGAATTGCGAGGCAACCCAATGCTCATGAAGAGCACGGGGCTCGGGACAAGAGTTTTGAGAAGTAAGGTCCGCTCCAATAGAAATCCATACATCTAACGAGACACGAGACAGTGCTGTCCTCAAGGTTGGCTTAGCCAAATAATATCACGAGTATGAGGGCTATAGGTCGGCCCCAGTCACATCCAGCGGGGGTTTTAGATAATTATATTACGAATCACCCACCTCTGAAACTGCCGTACATCTAATCTCTATCCCCTCCTGCGCAGTAATTTAAAATCTTGTGTACTATTGTGAAATAGTAACGAATATATCGCCGTCTGAATTTTCCAGTCGACAACTTTCACTTTATACGTGCCATGTTCAATTGCAAACGGCCAATACACATACACCGTGACGTCACCAACATGGCGGGTAGAGAGTTGAAGTTTTCGACTGGAAAATTCAGACGGCGATATATGCCTCACTATTTCACAATAGTGCGCAAAATTTTAAAATAGTGCGCAGGAGGGGATAGAGATTAGATGTACGGCAGTTTCAGAGGTGGGTGATTCGTAATAAAATTATCTAAGACCCTCGCTGGAGGTGACTGGGGCCGACCTATAGCCCTCATACTCGTGAGGGCTATATATTATTTAGCTAGGTTGGCTATGCTATGCAATGGATCTAGACCCAGTGCTTGTCAGCTACACAAAGGCTTGGACAATGCATGCTTACTGTAGTAGCGAATATTGATAAGGTGAAAGTACCAATGGAATTGGACAATCCATCCCGTTCTGTATCTCTTCTACCCCTCGGGTTTTTTTGTTCGCACTTGTGGATGTATTGTATTGTGTACAACGCCGATGGATCTTCACAACGGTACGAAGCAATACTATGGACAAATATTATACTATAACCTTCTGTTCAACAGATGTCTAACCTATTATATGTAGACAATACAATATTACCATGCATCTAAGCAGCAGAGAAAAGAATTCAGGAAGAGATATTTGTATGAGAAATTATTTGTGTCTTTTTTGTTCTATACACATAGTTTTTACGTATTTCACAGAAAATTTATTTTATTTATAGAATAATTCTCATGTACACATATAAACATATTTACTGTCACAGTTACGATAATCTAAACATTATATATACACGTGTACATAAAGGCAAAGTAGGCTCTCGACGGTATATGGTAACATTCGCTTTCAATTTTGGCATGACATTTATAGACATGAACATTTATCCAGTGCATGCCAGAGTCTGTTTTTAGCTATCTCAAAATAAACAGTTTATCTTCTATGTTGTTCACAGAAGATTACTCCACTTCGTTGTCATATGTCTATGAAATTGGAAGCATGGTTATTGAACCAAGTGATCGTAAACCCTCCAATAAAGTTTCCACTCAATGAAAGACCATTGGAAACCGGGTAGGAAAATATTTTTTGTCATTTTTTACGATTTTAGTAAGCAGAGTAAACAGCAAATAAAGCATGGGATTCCGTGGTGGTCTTTTGAGATCATATCTAGGTTCGGTGAAGTCACACTGCCTTAATACATATATTTTTAACTTTGTATGCACTTTCCAGGGCTCGACTCAAGCTGAAGGTGTGTATACTTTGAGTTTCAACACAGAGTCACTGTTCCAATGTGCATGTTTCACCAAAATCAAGTAAATTAAATGCAGGATTCTAATTGACTTGGCATTTACGAGTTACCATATAAAAAGTAAAGTATTTTTTACCCGGTTAGAAAAAAATCACATTAATGAAGTAAAAATATATTTGGATACAGTTGAAATTTGTCTTTTATTTGACCTATCACTTTAAGCTTAGCAGCACACTGAAGTCGAGTCTATCCAAAACAAACGTCGCGGTCAATCGTTTGCTTAAGCAGCTATTCTGAGGTAGTTCAATCTTAAGGGTATCATAAACTAAGAAGCATCTATTTACAAAATGAGTCTCTTCGTCAATTTCTTACGTTTATAGATAACACACACGGGTTAAGCGGAAGCTATACGAAACGTAACTGAGAACCGTCAATGGGTTGTCCTTGTACATGAAGATAAGTGCCCATTTTGAATATCACGGGTGTTAATACAACTAAAAACGATCTGACCCAGTTTTTAAAACAAATTGTCAATAAACATCAAAGAGACTGAATTATTGTTTTCGAAATCGATTAATAAACCTAAACAAGTAATATCGTTATCTTTAGTAATGAGCGTCAATTCATACACTGGTCTGGTATTTCCCCTTATTAACATCCCATGTACAAATTGCATATGATCCTCGTATATTAATTTGTCCAGAACGGATTTTATTCCATAAAACATTTTCCAAAACATTTTTGAAAATTCTGATGGCTATAGCCATCTAGACCGAGTCTAGGTGAAGTAAATTCTGTAAATATAATTCCGCCCTCTAACGTATCTGATTCTTGATGTGAGGCTATAGTTGTGATGGTGACTCGTTGAACACCATACACCATGCAAACATATCGTGACTGGTAACGTTGATATTGTAAGTGATAAGGATTTAAACAGTCCTGATGAAGGGACCTAAAGATAGAGAACCGAGAGAAATAAATCTGAAGGCCAAGCAGAAGATATTCCTGATTGCACTGGAACAGTACGTACTTTGAAAGTCGACCAGAAGATAGTCCTGACTGCTCTGAAATAGTAATTTATTAAACCTACAGTACTGGCTGATTTGCTGGACATCATCAAGAACAAGGTCGTTGAAACAGTCCCCCATATTGACAGACGTACCCTTCCCCATGCAAAACAGGTACCGAGAAACCTCAACTCGTAAGAAGTTCTAGCAAATCTCCAGAATGAATTCGACATAGTCATAGCAGATGGGGCACAAAATAATATAATATTCATATGTAAATATTACTACTACCAGGTGTTGGTTAAGGAATAGGGTATAATCACATCATCAAAGAATACGTCTACTTATTCCTAAATTGAATTTACGCTGGAAGATTCATTTACAACAGAACGTTTCTCAAGGAAAAAGGTATGTGTCTTCCAACCATTCATAACGACATACCAAATGTATACAGAACTCCCAAAATGTATATACGAAGCCAGGCTGGTTCTAGAAGCTGCACCACCGAGCTTCTTTCAACCCCGTTGACGAGGGCCCTCCAGGAGGTAAAAGTATTTTGGGAAAGGTATTTCGCCACTATTTCTAATGACTCTGGCGTTGAATGTATGTGGATATTGAAAAAAAAACTTGAAAATATCTTTCTGGAGAAGTTGATGATGAAGGCCACATACCGTACAGACATGTATCCACATGAGATTTCTCGACTCTCTATACTACAATCTCTCATCAGGATCTTATTGACTGTCTAAGTTCATTAATAGTATCCGTGTCCAAGTATCCGTGTCCAAGAAAACTGATCGTAGATATATTAATGACAGAAGCCATAAAACATTCTTTAGCTCTACTACATACAAGGTATATCATTCATGGGATGTTTCTTTCCTTATAGAGTTGCTTGGATTTTTCATTAATAATATCTCTGTGCAATTTGGCAAGACAATATCAACAACATATAGGTATTCCAATGGGCACCCTTTCGGGAAATGTATTTCGCCACTATTTCTAAAGACTGGCGTTGAATGTATGTGGATATTGGAAAAAAAATTGAAAATATCTTTCTGAAGAACTTTATGATAGAGGTCACATACCGTACAGACATGTATCCACATGAGATTTCTCGACTCTCTATACTACAATCCCTCATCAGGATCTTATTGACCACCTAAGTTCATTAATAGTATCCGTGCCCAAGAAAACTGATCGAAGACACATTAATGTCAGCAGCCATAAAGCATTCTTTAGCTCTACTACATACAGGAGATGTTTCTTTGTTTATAGAGTTGCTTGAATTTCTCATTAATAATATCTCTGAAAATTGGAAACACAATATTAACAGCATATAGGTATTCCAATGGGCACCCTTTTGGCTTATCTTCTGAATACGACTATATGCAGGCTCTTTCAAAAACCGTTCAATTCAGTCCGTTCCTTCTCACTCCAACCATACGCTATATAGATGACCTTCTAGCTGTAGATAATCGAAATATACATAACGCAGTGAAGGATTTGTTTCTATCTTCACTGGAATTGAAGGAAACTACAGATAGCCCCAACGGCACATTATATTTGGACCTTTATTTCTATGAAAATTAACCGACCCAGCAATATTCCAGTGGGATCTGCATATGTCGTATACAGGTCACGCCTGTAGCATTGGCTAGATCCTATGTTGAAAGAGACGATTTTAATCAACGTCACAAAACATTATTGCAGAAACTTATAAAACAAGGTTATTCCTCCAAACGCCTCCAAATTTGGCGATACATATCGCATGCTGATAGCAAAATATGAGCGTAGCGTGCAAGATCTTTGGCATTACGTTTCGTAACGTGTGTCTCTTTCCGCTTAACCCGGTGTGACGGTGGTTCCCAGAGACTAGTATCCGGTCTCCTATGATTTACCTGGGGCGGGCTGTGATATCCAAGTGGCTCTTTTCAGATATCAGTGTCCGGGCTGGGTTAAATCATTCATACTCATAGCGGGGGGATCACTGTTTCTTTAACACTGGGACTAGGGGCCATATGAACCCATTTACTTTAAGATCCTCATGGTGTTCATATGAACCGACACAAAGCTTGACTGAAATTCTATATCTTATAATAAAGAACAAATGAATGACCACGTATGTTTAGATGGGTAAATGGCCTCAGAACAGGTGCGGTAGAAGTGCCAAAAATAATATATTACATATATAAGAAACTGTTCAGTTGGGATGAAGTTTACTATTATATTGTATACTCAGAAACGTTTCCAGACACGGAGTCTCATCATTCTCGATACCAGGACCGTGAAGTGGTGCATTCGTGCAAAATCGCCGATTTTGAGGCGAAAACACATTTGAAGATAAAAGATAACCAGAACCAGCTTGGTACAGCATACTCGATGTTCCAATATATAGTCGTAGACCAAATCTGGTTCTGGTTATCCTTTATCTTCATGTATTTACAGAGAATAATAGGAATTGTTTTCATCTCAGAATCAACTATTTTGCACAAATGCACTACTTGATTGTCCGGTTACTCGAGAATCATGAGACTCAGTGCCTTGAACTTTTTCCGAGTATACAATATAATATTGTACTTCATGCCAATTGAACAATTTCTTGTAGTGCCGAGTATTTTATTTTGGTACTTCTGCATTGCACCTGACCTGGAGTCATTTACCCATCTAAAGATATAAGGTTCCTTCAAATTTAAAATACTGATGGAATGGTCAGTCTAATATGTAGACTGGTTGCCCTCTATCAGTGATAAGCTCAAGCTTCAGAAGAAAATTGGCATGGGCCCGTGAGATACTTCGTATTTCGCAGCTTCGAGCATCCTGGCTTTGGGAACTTCGAATTCAAACTTGATTAGCTTTTGGAGTGACATGGGAAGATATTACGATGTGGCGCAAATGTTACGCTGAAGACGACCAGAAAATATTTTATTTGATCATAAGAGTACACTATATATATGGTGAAATGGACCAAGAATATATATATATATGCTGCATGCAGAAAAATAACAAACTTATTGCCTGATAACACGGATATCGGTTTCCAAGAAAATCGTTTGAATTTATACTAGAGAAGTAATAGGGAACTAATGCCTGACAACGCATATAAAGAATCTTTCGAAAATCGCCGCTCAGATTTTATTGAAGAGGTCAGATGTTTTCAGCCGTAAAGAAAATCTCTTCAAGATTATTTTCCCTAGCTCCTAAAGTAGCTCTTATGCAGTTCCAGAATATATAAACAGAATCGACTACGGAGAAGAATAGTTTTGGCAAATGATTTTGACAAAGGTTAGGTTAATATACAAGCAAATGTTTTTGTTTTGTGGCAGAGTAATCTAAAAAACATATTGATCACACCTGTGCGTTTACTAGTTTATTTTAAACTGCGAAATACCAAAATGATACTGGAGCCAAATTGTTCTAACGTCAGTGGAATCTAATACACGCCCATTGCGTTTCCACATTTTGTATGGTATGTCTACCTAACATAGGTAGAATATAGGCAGCATCCCAGCTGGAGCGCGCGTGATTCACGGCTGGCTGTCGGTAGGCAAATTAGCCAGATATCGAAATGCGTTAACATGACACAGGTATGCGAAAGTGGAAAGCAGAAGGGGGTTCCCATCGTGAGTTATCAAGGGAGGTGTTTTTCTCAAGTATCTGGTTTATTTCAAGCAACTATATAGCAGAAATGAGACATCAAAGTTCAAATACCAAGACCAATTCGTGTTTAAAGCTGATATAGTTGTGAGACATACATTTCCGTGATAATAATAAAATTAAGAACTGAAACATCTGAGTCATAATCACCAAAGTTGTTATAGATAGAAGTGTATAATTTCCTGGCACACCCTCTCGTGAACCATGCTGAGAAAACGTTGCCAGACCTTCATTCAAGCCACAAGGTATTATTTTCAAGTTGAGTGCAAGGCTAATTTAAAGGAGTAATTAAGTTATATTAAGTAAGTTCCTATTATAAAGGTTAGACTCTTAAAGAAACATAACCATAAACATGTACAGCCGTTGAGGGAGATAAGCTATTATTTTCATTACACTTCTGTAGCCTTGTTTCCGCATTGAGGTAAACGTGGGCGCTGCCATGATGCCTGTGTAAAGCCGGAACAGTAGTATATAAATTGCAAATTGCTTGTCATTGTTGGAGGAGGCGTGTGGAGGGAAATACGAAAATGAGACGTGACATTCATCTTTGACTTTGAGACCAAACCGAGGTTCCTTTCGTTTCGAGGTCCTTTGGGATTCGGGATGAGTTCCGGTGTGACGTCACTTCCGATCACGTGAATGGACGCAAAAATGGGACTTCGTAAAACTCCGGATATCTCGCGAAAACTGTGGAAAAGGGAACTTTACGAGAAATTTACAAGAAATGACGTTGTAGCATAGGACTCAGAGCCGTGGTGTTATATTAGCTGGTGAGGTCATCGTGCGCATGCGCACTCGCTAGAAACGCCGCTTCGGGCGTAGCCCACATGAGATGTGGTTGATGTCATCGTGAAGCGCTCGTTATGTAGACTATTAAAGACTGGGGTGGGGTTTTTTTTACCGAAAGTGATATTACGATGCACATACGCAGTCAAGGAGTTGTAGATAAAGGGCATTTTTAGGGTACGCCAGGGAGTGTCCTGGATTTGTAGACTACACTTGTCGTGGTTTTAACCGCAAGTGACGTCACGGTGTTCAAGCGCAGTCGAGGAGTTGTAGAGGAATACAACATTTCGGGGGATGGGGGACGGGGGATGGGGCACGCAGCGGGAGTAAAGTACATTGTCGACCAGAATAGGAAGACATCTTTCACATGCCGTTATAATAGCAGCACCGGAAAAAATTGTATAGGACTTTCTTACACCAGTCCAGAGATTCATCGAGCAGAATTCAATGATTCATCGGCAAGATCACATGACGTCCCTGTCATCCAAACCGACTTATTTCAGCGAAACGATGTTATACAATGGCATACTATCCGGAAGATTGTGTAGCTGTGTATTTGTGCTGAAAATAAAACTTCATGACATCATTGTTCTGTCAGCAATCAATCATGCGACTTCAAATGCAATGCAATTTACATATTATCTACCCATATAACCTGAATGACAAAACTAGACTGACGAACTTGCATAGCGATTTCAGACCCTCTATCTCTACTTATGTTCAATCTTTATGGGATGCTGTGAATAATAACAAACTTCATGAGTTCAACAAACTTCATGAGTTCATCAGGAAATACTGAAGCTGATGAAATGGCTAAGACAGCCCTAGATAGTGAGGTCGATCCTGTTGGAATCCCATATAGCGATTTCAGATCCTCTATATGTGCTTATGTGATACAGCTGTTTCAACCTTTATGGGATGCTGTACATAATAACAAACTTCATGAGTTTAATGAAAATGTAGGAGTAGTAGTGGGGCCCTGCTGTCCTTTGACCAATCAGAATTGAGAACGAAAGTAGGTCAAGTATGACGCGTTTGACGTCATCCTGTGACGTAATTAGGGCGTGGTTGTAAGAAACCGGTTTAACCGGTCGTAAGAAACCGGTTTAACCGGTCGTAAGAAACCGGTTTAAATAGGGCGGTATGGTGTCAGCCCCTTTGTTAGCAGCCCCTTTGTTAACTACCAATAAAAACATCACGTGACCCTTTGACGGCTATTAGGATAAAAGGAGAGAGTTTTCGAGTTCAGTGGTCTTTATATCTCCTACTAACCTCTCATTGTTATTTATTATTTATTTATTCATTTATTTAGTTATATATTTAGCGCTGGAAAAGATGTTCAAAAACAAAGAAATGTACCGCGAAATTCAAATAAAACATTGAGTTGATGGGCTACGAAATCCGAATGGGAAGCGGCCCTTAAACTACAATTTCAATCAATCAAAAAAAAAGTTCAGTGGTCATATGCCTCTCACGCACGAAGGTGCGTTTTTACGTATTTGGTCGATCTCCTGTCTCGGTATACAATGGATGACGAGAAAACATTTGAGGAAGGTAAGTTCGCATTATCAATCATTCCTTTGAGAACAAGCGGTTCGTTTCTTAAAAGATCTATTGCTCGAATCATAGCGTATGTTGAGAGAAGGTCTTTCGTATATTATAGACTAACACAACACAATCTATTAGAGCAAATGCCATGTATAGTTAACTAACCGTGTGAGTTAAATTATGTACCTCGGAATGTCACAGCCGAGGGCACATATATTGTCCTTCTCTGGGCGCAACGGTCCATTGCACTTTAGCGAGCGGTCTCCTTTGATACGTGCCGGTGTACACGGAAACGACATTCTTTCAGAAACACTCGAATTTTCTTAGTCTAGTTCGATAACAGTTCGATAATCTAGGTTTATTATTTGTTAGGCCTTAAATATATATATATGGGAGAATTTCTGTTAAATACTGTAAGGTTGAATGACCGTGCGCGTTAAATTATGTACCTCGTATTGTCACAGCCGACCGCACATCTATTGTTCTTCTCTGTGCGCACCGGTCCATTAAGTGCAAAAAGTGATGTATTATGCGTCGATATTGGCATCAATACCATTCCATTCGCTACCCCTAACAGTCTCTGCACAAGGGAGAAAATTGAACTATGTTGCCGTGGACTAAAATAGGCCAACTGTTAGATATGTACCTGTCTCTTTGCCCGAGTTACTGTGAGAATAAAAGAAACGTTTAACACTCTTTCTACCACAATTATTTCAAGAAATTCGATAAACTCATATAACATAATTTGACAAAATCAAAGATAAATTTTTACCGTATTAGCGTCGCTAAAATTAAGGCCTTTCAACGTGTTATTTATCCGGCAACTTACACTATTGTGCAAGTCACCACTACACTAGCATTGTTTTACAAGTCACCAACACTCTAGCATTGTTTTACAATACAATGCAGTAAACACACACGGTGAGCATTGGTAATGATCGCTCACGATATGATGACTATTTGTATCGTGTTCCGACGAAGCGTAGCGTCCGCAAAAGCGCTCGCAAGCGCCCGCAAAAGCGCCCGCCACGCCCGCAAGTGCCCGCAAAAGCGTCCGCAACGCCCGCAAGCGCCCGCAACGCCCGCAACCGCCCGCAAAAGCGCCCGCAACGCCCGCAAAAGCGCCCACAACGCCCGCAAGCGCCCGTTTCAACGCCCTTCTATATCTGAGAAAAAGAGAGAGATCAACACGTTCACAAGTTTTCATATATTTTATTATCCCCAATGTGATGCCGTACCCAAGCTGGGGGCCGCTATGGGTATGTTTACAATTCATAACGTTGGAGTGATATCAGTTTTAATCACGCTCTTGTCAGTGTTCGTGAATTCTTGAAGTTCATCTACGGTCATCATCATCTTTTCGCTTTATTTCTTTATTTCAGCATTCGACAGTGAGCTTCTTAAATCACCGTCAGTTTTCTGATCATTATTATTCGGTGTACCAAGTCCTAATCAGACTCGCTATCTACCAATCCGGGAAAGTCCGTGGGCAACATGTCCTTGAAGAGCTGTTTCCGCATCTTGATGGCGTTTTTTAGGGCCTCTCTTGGAGGTAAACCCATATCCTCTTCTAAGTAGCTCTTTGTTTTCATGATGGCCCTGTGGTTACGATCACTTTTCATTTCAAGAGGAATCAAGGTATAGTTTTCATACAGAGCCATTGCAGATTTTATGATTCGTGGTTGCATGTTGATATAGGCCTTCTGTAAAGTCTTTTCACCCTGTCCATCTGCCTGGATAGCAGCGGCGTGTGCGTTAATAGCGTTGTCCACAATGCGATCCCAAAATGACGACTCCCCTTCGTCCGTGTCTGAATCACCCAAACTTTCGCTTTTCTCGGATGAGCTAGTGCTGTCCGCATCAGAGCATGAGTTTTCAGCGCTGTCATCGCCATATGATGAGTTCACGGTATCCATATCATCGCATAGACTCTCACTGTCTACATCAGAGACCTCATCGGTGTCTTCATACCCATGAATATTCTTCTTATGTCTGATTATATCGTGGTACCTGGTGAACGATCGGTGACACTCTGAGCAAGAATAAGACATGTGGAACTGAGCGACAAAAATGAAGTGAGTTAGTCTTTCTAATAGTGTTGTATTTATGAATGATGATCGCAGCGCCATCTATACACCGATATGAACTCACGCTGTGCATGGATGGGGTCCTATCCGATTGGTTAATAAGCCTTCACGGCGTAATGCTTTGACATTTCTCTCTCCCTTCACGTAAGGCGCTAGCATCCCTCATCTCCACCAACGTCCGATAGTAGCGGGCGTTTGCGCCCGCAAGCGTCCGCAAACGCCCGCAAGCGCCCGCAAAAGCGCACGCAACGCCCGCAAGCGCCCGCAAAAGCGCCCGCAACGCCCGCAAGCGCCCGCAAGCTCCCGCAAAAGCGCCCGCAACGCCCGCAAGCGCCCGCAAAAGCGCCCGCATCGCCCGCAAGCGCCCGTTTCAACGCCCTTCGATATCTGAGAGAAAGAGAGAGATCAGCATATTCACAAGTTTTCATATATTTTATTATCCCGCAAAAGCGCCCGCAAGCACCCTCAAAAGCGCCCGTTTCGACGCCCTACGATATCTGAGAAAAAGAGAGAGATCAACACGTTCACAAGTCTTGTGAAAACTTGTGAATATGCTGATCTCTGTCTTTCTCTCAGATATCGAAGGGCGTTGAAACGGGCGCTTGTGGGCGTTGGGGGCGCTTTTGCGGGCGCTTGCGGGCGCTTGCGGGCGTTGCGGGCGCTTTTGCGGGCGCTTGCGGACGTTGCGGGCGCTTTTGCGGGCGCTTGCGGGCGTTGCGGGCGCTTTTGCGGGCGCTTGCGAGCGTTGCGGGCGCTTTTGCGGGCGTTGCGGGCGCTTTTGCGGGCGCTTGCAGGCGTTGCGTGCGCTTTTGCGGGCGCTTGCGGGCGTTTGCGGGCGCTTGCGGGCGCAAACGCCCGCTACTATCGGACGTTGGTGGAGATGAGGGATGCTAGCGCCTTACGTGAAGGGAGAGAGATATGTCAAAGCATTACGCCGTGACGGCTTATTAACCAATCGGATAGGACCCCATCCATGCACAGCGTGAGTTCATATCGGTGTATAGATGGCGCTGCGATCATCATTCATAAATACAACACTATTAGAAAGACTAACTCACTTCATTTTTGTCGCTCAGTTCCACATGTCTTATTCTTGCTCAGAGTGTCACCGATCGTTCACCAGGTACCACGATATGATCAGACATAGAAAGAATATTCATGGGTATGAAGACACCGACGAGGTCTCTGATGTAGACAGTGAGAGTCTATGCGATGATACGGATACCGTGAACTCATCATATGGCGATGACAGCGCTGAAAACTCATGCTCTGATGCGGACAGCACTAGCTCATCCGAGAAAAGCGAAAGTTTGGGTGATTCAGACACGGACGAAGGGGAGTCGTCATTTTGGGATCGCATTGTGGACAACGCTATTAACGCACACGCCGCTGCTATCCAGGCAGATGGACAGGATGAAGAGACTTTACAGAAGGCCTATATCAACATGCAACCACGAATCATAAAATCTGCAATGGCTCTGTATGAAAACTATACCTTGATTCCTCTTGAAATGAAAAGTGATCGTAACCACAGGGCCATCATGAAAACAAAGAGCTACTTAGAAGAGGATATGGGTTTACCTCCAAGAGAGGCCCTGAAAAACGCCATCAAGATGCGGAAACAGCTCTTCAAGGACATGTTGCCCACGGACTTTCCCGGATTGGTAGATAGCGAGTCTGATTAGGACTTGGTACACCGAATAATAATGATCAGAAAACTGACGGTGATTTAAGAAGCTCACTGTCGAATGCTGAAATAAAGAAATAAAGCGAAAAGATGATGATGACCGTAGATGAACTTCAAGAATTCACGAACACTGACAAGAGCGTGATTAAAACTGATATCACTCCAACGTTATGAATTGTAAACATACCCATAGCGGCCCCCAGCTTGGGTACGGCATCACATTGGGGATAATAAAATATATGAAAACTTGTGAACGTGTTGATCTCTCTCTTTTTCTCAGATATAGAAGGGCGTTGAAACGGGCGCTTGCGGGCGTTGCGAGCGCTTTTGTGGGCGCTTGCGGGCGTTGCGGGCGCTTTTGCGGGCGTTGCGGGCGCTTGCGGGCGTTTTTGCGGGCGCTTGCGGGCGTGGCGGACGCTTTTGTGAGCGCTTGCGGGCGCTTTTGCGGACGCTACGCTTCGTCGGAACACGATACAAATAGTCATCATATCGTGAGCGATCATTACCAATGCTCACCGTGTGTGTTTACTGTATTGTATTGTAAAACAATGCTAGAGTGTTGGTGACTTGTAAAACAATGCTAGTGTACTGGTGACTTGCACAATAGTATAAGTTGCCGGATAAATAACACGTTGAGAGGCCTTAATTTTAGCGACGCTAATACGGTAAAAATTTATCTTTGATTTTGTCAAATTATGTTATATGAGTTTATCGAATTTCTTGAAATAATTGTGGTAGAAAGAGTGTTAAACGTTTCTTTTATTCTCACAGTAACTCGGGCAAAGAGACAGGTACATAGCTAACAGTTGGCCTATTTTAGTCCACGGCAACATAGTTCAATTTTCTCCCTTGTGCAGAGACTGTTAGGGGTAGCGAATGGAATGGTATTGATGCCAATATCGACGCATAATACATCACTTTTTGCACTTAATGGACCGGTGCGCACAGAGAAGAACAATAGATGTGCGGTCGGCTGTGACAATACGAGGTACATAATATAACGCGCACGGTCATTTAACTATACACGCACCGTCGGTATGACCAACCTTACAGTATTTAACAGAAATTCTCCCATATATATATATTTAAGGCCTAACAAATAATAAACCTAGATTATCGAACTGTTTTAGACTAAGAAAATTCGAGTGTTTCTGAAAGAATGTCGTTTCCGTGTACACCGGCACGTATCAAAGAAGACTGTTCGCTAAAGTGCAATGGACCATTGCGCCCAGAGAAGGACAATAGATGTGCCCTCGGCTGTGACATTCCGAGGTACATAATTTAACTCACACGGTTAGTTAACTATACATGGCATTTGCTCTAATACATTGTGTTGTGTTAGTCTATAATATACGAAAGACCTTCTCTCAACATACGCTATGATTCGAGCAATAGATCTTTTAAGAAACGAACCGCTTGTTCTCAAAGGAATGATTGATAATGCGAACTTACCTTCCTCAAATGTTTTCTCGTCATCCATTGTATACCGAGACAGGAGATCGACCAAATACGTAAAAACGCACCTTCGTGCGTGAGAGGCATATGACCACTGAACTTTTTTTTTGATTGATTGAAATTGTAGTTTAAGGGCCGCTTCCCATTCGGATTTCGTAGCCCATCAACTCAATGTTTTATTTGAATTTCGCGGTACATTTCTTTGTTTTTGAACATCTTTTCCAGCGCTAAATATATAACTAAATAAATGAATAAATAAATAAATAATAAATAACAATGAGAGGTTAGTAGGAGATATAAAGACCACTGAACTCGAAAACTCTCTCCTTTTATCCTAATAGCCGTCAAAGGGCCACGTGATGTTTTTATTGGTAGTTAACAAAGGGGCTGCTAACAAAGGGGCTGACACCATACCGCCCTATTTAAACCGGTTTCTTACGACCGGTTAAACCGGTTTCTTACGACCGGTTAAACCGGTTTCTTACGACCGGTTAAACGCGTCATACTTGACCTACTTTCGTTCTCAATTCTGATTGGTCAAAGGACAGCAGGGCCCCACTACTACTTGTAGGCTATACTCATCTGAACAGCCAAAAACGTTTCGATCAAACCGTGATCAGGCGATATAGAATCGGCCATACACGATTAACTCACGAACATTTACACAAAAAAAGGGTCCGTCTCAAGGTGTATTCCAGGCCACGAAGATATCACAGTGAAACATATTCTTATCGACTGCATATATTTTAAGCCTGTAAGAGATTCTTTTTATCGAACGAATACTTTGGAAGATCTATTTAGTCGGATGAGAGAGGACTCTGTCTTGGGTTATTTGAGAGAAATCGGTTTGTTGCATACGTTTTAATCTGTGTATGTTTTAATGTGGTGGATTATTAAGTTATTGGCTTGAGTACTTAGAGTTTTGTTTGATCGTCGCTATTTCGCTGAAATATTGTTAAACCTTAATTCTCTCTCGCTCGCTCTCTCTCTCTCTAAAAAAAGAAAATATCCTTCACTCGATTAGTTTTCATTATCTGTCTCTCCCTCTCTTTGCTCTCGTTTTATTAAGGATAGCTGTCCCCATAGAGGCAGTTTTTGCACCCCCGTGACAATTTGTCGTCTGTTTCAATAAATATACAAGATAACCATAATAAACTATATATTTTATGAAAGCGTACATCGTAGGGATTCCAACTATGTGATTTGTATAACCGACGCTGCTACTTTGTAGAAAATATTCCAATTTAAAAAAAATAAAATGAAAACAATAGCGTCCATTTTTCAATTGAAATTTCATGAAAACTGTTGGTCTTGTTTCAACTTTGATGGTATACCTTGATAGGAGACAATTCGAACTAGTAAACTTTATCTCATTTTTTTTTAGTTTTCGCCTGGTTTTGTTTCTACAGCTATTTTACTAAAATAAATTGAAAACAAGAGCCCAAGGGGCTTCAATATACGCCCGTGTATCTGGAATTACATTGGTCCAAATTTCAAGGTTGTTTGATAGCTTCGATTCCAATTGGTAGCTAGCCTACAATTTTGTGCTTCTGAGAATGTAACATATATAACATCTTATATTGAATGATAAACTAAAACGAGCTTAACTCTTGGTAACTAGTTGACCTTGAAGCAAGAGCCGAGAGCTCACATATCCCACACTGAAATCGACAATATTCAAACACAAGAAAATAGTAGTTTTCCTGCAAATGGATTCCTTTCAGACGAGATAATTTTTCATGAAGGAAGAAGAAAGTGATGAAGTAAACCTTTGTTCTTGAGTTAATAAGCTAAACTTCATTCAGTTTTGAAGGCCTGTGACCTTGACCTTGGACAAATTGATCTCAAAATGTATGGCTCCTCTTTGCCATGTGAGTGAGGTATACTCAAAGTTTGGTACCATTCCATACCTTGAAACTAGAGATATCGCATGGACAACAAATGTTAATGGATGAATGGACAGAACGCAACATCGCATTACATGACCTCGTCTTCGACAGGCATATGAAAATGTGATTTCCTGATTTTGGGGTCATAGTTACCTTGACCTAAATTTTGATACACCACACTTCGTCTTCCGTCATTGTATCAATGGACACAAAAAAATCATGATTTTGTATGAATTTCAGGATTTTGGGGGTCACAGTGACCTTGACGTTCAGCCTTGACCTACAATTTGGAATGTGACACATCATGTCCCCCTAATGAATCTACGGACACAGAACAAAGTAATTTTCAAAGATTTTTTGATTTTAGAGTCACTGTGACAGTGACAAACCATCTCCCCGTAATTTCTCAATGGACACAAAAAATCATGATTTTTAACAATTTAACGATTTTGGGGTCACAGTGACCTTGACCTACATTTTGGTATGCGACATCACGTCCCCATAATGTATCTACTGACACAAAAAAAATGTTATTTATAATAATTTCCCGATTTTGGGGTCACCGTGACCTTTGACTTTTCACCTTGATTCTGGTGTCACAGTCATCTTGACTATTGACCTGGATCTAAATTTTCGTACATGACAAAACGGCTACCCGTAATTTCTCAATGTACTAAAAAAATCATGATTAACAATTTCATGATTTTGGGATCACAGTGACCTTGACCTTTGACCTTGACCTACCTTTTGATATGTGACACATCGTGTCCCCCTAATGTATCTACTCACACAAAGAAATGTTATTTTCAATAATTTCCTGATTTTTGGGTCAGTAACCTTTGACCTTCAACCTTGACCTATATTTTGGTATGCGACACCTCATTTCCCCCTTTTGAATCCACTCATAAAAAATTAGAAATTTTTAATGATTTCCTGATTTTTCCGTCACACTGACCTTTGACCTCTGACCTCGACCTACATTTTGTATGCAACACATAGTTCTCCCCTAGGGCATCCACTCACCAAAAATTAGAACTGTAGATAGAAAACTGTCAATGATAAATGATTTCCTGATTTTAGGCAACAGTGACCTTTGACCTCTGACCTTGACCTCAATTTTGGTACGCGACGCATCGTCTCTACCTAGCGTATCCACTCACAAAAAATTGCAACTGTGGATAGAAAACTTTCACAGATATAGACCGGACATGAACACTTCAGTGATTTCCTGTTTTTTAGGCCAGTGACCTTTGACCTCTGACCTTGACCTTGATTTTGGTATGCGACACATCGTCTCCCCGTAGGGTATCCACTCACCAAAAATTAGAACTGTAGATGGAAAACTGTCCCAGATATAGACCGGACACGGGGGACGGACAGACGGACACACGGACAGACGGACGGAAACCGCCATCACATAATACGTCCGCCTTTTGGCGGGCGTATAAAAAACCCGTACTATTTTACGGTCGTTTGACTTAAAAGTTGAATAATTAAAAAACTAATCCGGACTTGCAAAAAGTGAGATAAATTTTTACTAGATCACCTTGTAAATAACAAGCATGCCAAATTTCAAAAGCGTAGCATGGATACCCTTCGAGAAATAAACGTTTAAATCTCGGATTTTGTACAAAAATGAAAGGCTAGAAATCGGGTAAAATGTGTCCAACTATACATCTGATGAATTAATCCAAATTTTTTGCTTGAATTCTATTGTCAAATACATTTTTAACCTGTCTAATTGGACCTACTCGAATTCCTGTTTATTCTGGATAAATGTTACACTAAGTTTTTTTCATCAAGGCAGTTTAAAGTCCAATTTTAACTTAAAAAACATGCTACAACTTGTTCAACTTCACGGCGGGTGTCTGAGTGAAGTGTCACTGTTATAATTAGAAACAAAAATACGGATGTTTGCTTGGATTTGATCAAAAGGGGGTAGATTAATATAAATAAGTAGGACTAATAGATAATAGACAACATCATTGTTTAAATCCAAAATTAACGCTGTTTAATCTTTGTTTATTTTCATTCAAGGCTAAAGGAAAATGTAAAAAAACTAATATACATTTATATACTTGTAAGCATTTTTTCGAGCACCTCTATTCAGCTTTTTGTATCTGAACATCGCCCGCTTACCGCTTATTTGGGATAGAACAAGCCCTCTGGGGTTTTATTCCCGCCAACACAAATTTTATTGACTCTTGATGTATTACATACTGTTATTATTGGTGAATAAAAATTCATTCATTCATTCATAATTAGCTTACCATAATACTGCGGAAATGGGTTTTGGAAAGGGACATTTAACAGACAAAAATAATAGTAGCCAAGCCCAAGCTAAGGCAATCTGCTTAATTGTTCCAGTGCCTCGGAAACTAAATATTTAATCCTAATATTGAAGTACTTCTCTTTATAATTTTGATTTCATTTTTTCACCAAATGTTAGAGGAAATAGTGAATATTTGAATGAAGAAATAAAAAAAAATGACCAATTTTGACCCTCTAAGGGGACAGCTATCCTGAAAATAGGGCCTGTAAAGTTCACAGCTGTACTAAGAAATGTACTATGCCATATAAATAATTTTAAAATTCCGTCAGACAACCATTGAGCCGTGCTTCAGTTATCGTTTAATATTCAATAATATCAATATAGGCGTCAGATCCCACCTTCAGTAGACAGACATCGTCTATAAGGAATATCATTATTCATGAGAACGTGTTCGTATCAATATACAACAGTATAACGTGAGTCCTCAATTCGATGTATAAAATAATAATTCAAATGTATGAACTACAGATTATAACATTCATAATCCATTTTTCTTAATTTTTTTCGAACTAGAATGAAAAATGAAAACACACCACACCAATACCTTCTATATGAATTAAATGAACTGATTAGGAAATAAAATATCCAGTCCAATTAAAACTGTACTATTCATATCGTTCGACCAAAATTAATTTAATTGATCATCGAAATGATTGGCTCTGTAGTCAATATTGCCGAACTAGATATGCTGAAAATGATCTCGTTGCCACTGAGTTGCTATAGATAGAAGTGTATAATTTCCGAACTAGATATGCTGAAAATGATCTCGTTGCCACTGATAGTTGTACCCTGACACGAGGACAGAATGTAACTGGATTCTTACAAATTTGTTCTGCACGGTCATAGATCAGAATGATATGGTAAAGATTAACCCGTAATCAGGTCGTTGAATGGACCATCATCCTAGGGTATTTTGACAGGAACCGTACATCTGTCACAGCCGAACTTTACAGGATATTGTCCAATTTACCGTATTCATCTGGCAGCTGCTGAAACGTTTGTAAAATGTAACACGTTGCGGCAAGTGAAGAAAAGATGTGAGGCTCGAGGCTTCATCATGCGCATAAGTAGTAGTGTTCAAGCAAATGGAGTATTTAGCTCCCCACTGCGCATGCGCGAGAAAAGAAATTGTGGCGGTGTGCGCAGGAGTGATGTGCGCAGGTATGATGTCACTTTCGGTTGGGTTGAATGAGGCGTGACCTTTGTACATGTCTAGACTTGTCTGTGTGTGTTGATGTACTGGGGGTTTTCCCCACAATGGCGGCTAATGGCGGCTAATGGCGGCTAGTCCGCCATGTTGGAAAATGGCGGCTAATGGCGGCTAATGCGCCATGTTGGAAAATGGCGGCTAATGGTGGATAATGGCGGCTAATGGCGGCTGCAAAATGGCGGCTTGTATTCCTCCGCGGTGATGCGGTCCTGGCGGTGATGCGGTCGCGGAAAAAAGCTTCCGCGGAGAAAAAGTAGTCCCTAGATAAAATGGTCCGATGGGGTCAAGTGAGGTATCAAAGTGAAGCATTCGTGAAGGGGCATCTGATGGGCTGGGTGTGGGGTTGAAATATCGGCATTCTGCGCATGCGCGGTGGCCCAAGGGTATGAAAATAGCTGTTTTGGAGCTAGGGGAGCCCCTAATGGTCCAATGGGGTCGAGTGAGGTATCAAAGTGAAGCATTCCTGAAGGGGCATCTGATGGGCTGGGTGTGGGGTTGAAATATCGGCATTCTGCGCATGCGCGGTGGCCCAAGCGTATGAAAATAGACGTTTTGGAGCTAGGGGAGCCACTAATGGTCCAATGGGGTCGAGTGAGGTATCAAAGTGAAGCATTCGTGAAGGGGCATCCAGTCATGGGTGGGTGCATGTAAAATTTTTCCTGAAAAAAAAAAACCGGAACACGGACTTTATCGAAAAATCCGGGAAAATGCCTATATGGGGTCTGGGGGGGTATATAGGTCCCCGGGCTTAACGGGGCTTGCCTATCAATAGAGTTATCTCCCCCTAGTTCCAGGGTGGGTGTATGTAAAAATTTTCCTGAAAAAATACGGAACACGGACTTTATTCTAAATTACGTGAAAATGCCTATATGGGGTATGGGGGGGTATAGGACCATCCTGGGAAACCTACTTCTCGACATTTGCGGTATAGGTTGTGGGGTCTCGTTTTCTTAGTCTCGTCAAGACAAACATGATAGGAAGTGTCGCGGAGCGAATCGTTGAATTTTTGAAAAAGTACGATATAGCCCCATATAGTCCCATACTGGGGGTATAGGACCAATGTTTGTCCCCCTGGGAAACCTATTTCTAGACATTTGCGGTATGGTTGTTTGGATTTGTTTTCTTAGTCTCGTCATTTAGAACATGATAGGAAGTGTCCCGGCACGAATCGGTGAAATTTTTGAAAAAAGTCACCGAGACCCATATAGACCCATATAGTCCCATACTGTGGGTATAGGACCAATGTTTGTCCCACTGGGAAACCTACTTCTAGACATTTGCGGTAGGGTTGTTTGGATTTGTTTTCTTAGTCTCGTCATTTAGAACATGATAGGAAGTGTCCCGGAGCGAAACGGTGAAATTATTGCAAAAAGTCACCGAGGCCTGGGTAGGCCCATAGGCCTATACTGCATGGCTATGGGTGTATAGGTCCATACGGGGTGGACATGTTGGAGTCTAGGTGGTGGTCCAATGGTGTCATATGAGGTCTTATTTTGAAGCTCTCATGCAGGAGAACTTGACTACACTAATGGTTCGTACGTTGTCAATAGTCTACGCATGCGCAGCCTGGCCGTAGTATAGAAAGCAGACATTTTTGGGTGTGTTTGGGGTAGAGATGGGCTATTCACGGTTCGAATGGGTCGTCTGAGGTATCCATGTGAAGCCTATGGGAGGGGGCATCTGATGGGGTGAGTGCGGGGTTGAAATAGGGTCATTCTGCGCATGCGCAGTGGACAAAGGGTTGGACATAGACGTTTTTGGGGTCTAGGTGGGCTCCTCATCGGCCTATTGTGTCGAGTGAGGTATCCATGTGAAGCCTAGGTGAGGGGGGCTAGACTAGGGTGTCGTTTCCATTCTGCTGCGCAGGTCACGTGGGTTGTGACGGTTTTACTAAAACTACCTCCAAACCCAGAAGAGTTCCAATGTTCAACCTCCAGGGTGTTTTCCCGGCCCGCCCCGGCCGCAGCGCGCGCGCGCGCGGGTTCTCCGGCCGCAGCGCGCGCGCGCGCGGGTTCTCCGGCCGCAGCGCGCGCGCGCGCGTCATCACCGGCAGTGCGCGCGCGGGACAAAAGGTCAAAGGTCACATCCAGGTCAAACGGTCCAATGTCCAATGAGACAATGTTGCGGCATCGATATATACAGAGCTTGAGCACAAAAAGGGGATTCTAGATTAACCTGGGAAAGATGGGCAGTTCCATTTGGACCAATCAGCGGTCGAGAAAAAGAGCCAATCAGCGGTCGAGAAAAAGAACCAATCAGCGGTCGAACAATCAGCCAATCGAATTGGGGTACTCACGGTGTGCTTTCGCCTACGTCCGCGCCTACATCCGGGTTCTTGTACACCCGGGTAATGTTTTCTGGACATGGATGGGTTACCTTTGGCTCCATTCTAGGCCACTGATTGGCTAATACGGTGTTCAAAGCCACTTTCATGCATTATGCTCATATAACTTATAGTAATAAACTTAATCTATACGTGTTGGACGAGTCTTCACTCACCGTCTTCCTTTACACGCACCTCAATGAAATGTCCGCTCCAAACCTAGACCAAAACACGTACTTGGTCTGTGGGCTGATTTCATTGGCTCTCTATTTTACTATAGTGCTCTTGCATTCTAACATTGATGGGTTACATTTTGGCCCCATCCTACACCACTGATTTCAGTTTGACTGAATCTCCACATTGGACATTTATGCATTATGAATAAAACACACAAGACAGGGTTTTTTTGGTGAGATCTCATTTGTTTTTTATTCAGTAACAACAACAACGTGAGAACAACCACGTGAAAACTGAAGCCCAGAACAAGGGGCTTGTCCATTGAAAGAACTGAAGCCCAGAACAGGGGGCTTGTAAACTTAAGCCCAGAACAGCGGGCGTGTGTACATTGAAAGAATTCAAGCCCAGAACGGGACTTGTACATTGAAATGATGGGCGGTCCAGTCATATACGAGTACATCTCGGTCCTCGGCCTTGGGGTACTCGTCAAACATCTGTACGATGGTAGATAAGGGTCTTCCCCGGCATCGATGGTACAGGTAAAACAAGTAATATTGTCCGCACACGCCACTGGTCAGGCTTTGCAACGTTTGACTGTTCCAACACCACGTCTCTGTGCCTTGATCCATGAAGTCTGTTAAATCGGGATGGAGGGGGGGCAGGCCGTACGGGTCAAAGTATTCGCCCTGCTGTTCTGTCAAGTACACGGCCACCCAATGTTCACCGGGCCGATCCATCGGGTCCGTGTTGAGAACGTATGCAGCAGGATACATACGGTCTAATGGGAACACATCTCGGCCGAACACCCCTTGAAAGACCATACGTGTCTCTGGGTCATTCTCCAGCACGGTGGTTATCTGGTCTGTATCCATGTTAGGTGGAGAAGTCACACAGCACGTTGCGCGCCTTGTCCACTTGAATGATGTTGTCAAACTCGGCGTAGCAGATCACATTGACGGTGCTCCGGAGGGCTCGTTGAAAGTGGATTTCCAACCGTAAATTGCCTTGCTTGGCGAGGGCCAGCTGATGGTCGTTCTCTAAGGTGGGCGTCAAATCGAAACAGAACAACGTGTATCCGTTCCCGTAGTCCTCCCGACTGATGAAATTCCCTTCGTCCTGGTTGATTTGACCGGTGGCTGTAAACAGGCTCTGATAGGCTCGAATGAAATTCGCGCGCCCAAAGTTCGGTGTTAAGGCCGTGGCTGGCACCTGTTGTCCATCCACATGCAGGGCCACAAAATTGATGCCGAAATGTTTAAAGTCAAACGGATTCTCTGGGTAGGCTCCGCTGAAACTGGTATTTTCCACACAGGCCAGGATCAATCGCTTGGGTAGTTCTCCCAGGAACAGGTTTTCTTTGTTGGCGCTCATATTTCCAGCAGACACAGAGAACACTTTGGTTTGCACACGTCGGATAGGGTACTGGGCTGGTTTTGTTTCCAAGGCTTTCATGTGTCCCAATTGAACGGCTGTATTCGGTTTCACTTTTCGGACATACAGGACTGCGTCTTCGATGACAATCTTATAGTCAGCTGCATGCGCCTCTACGTTAGTGGCCATCAAGGCGAAGGTCGGAGGCGCCCGTATCAGTCGGATTTTGATGGGGATCTTGTTCAAGAGGTATCGGTCTTGCATGAACATGTCTGCGTGCAGTCGACCTATGAGATCCACCGAGACGCCGTTCGCGGTCAAAGCCTTCCGTTTGCTATATCCCGTATTGTCGTTCTCTGCGCCCATGTGCTCGGCTCTGTCCTGGTAGCATAAAGCGGCTGTCAGTTGAGATTTTTTAGCCTCTCGTCCATGGGACAACAGCGTCTATATGTAGGCTCGATAGGGGTACGTGTTGGTCGAGTCACTGATGAGTTTGTCGCTGAGAAATATATCCACCTGTTGAAACATCGAGTGCAGCCAGAGATTCGTCGAGCCCACCGTTGCTTGGTCGGCGATTCTGGTGCCATCTCCATTGACGATCTTGGCTTTCACATACAAGTATGTATGGGCTAAATCCACATAGGCCGTATCCGCATTACTGATGGGGAACTCGATGGGCCCTGTTGCGTTGATGCTGGACAGCGGGAGATGCTCCACCCATAATCCTTGTTCGGCACTGGTCTGTGTGGGCGGGACGGTCCACAAATCAAATTCACTATTGGTGGAGGGACAGGACTCGGCGTGGATCAAGGACATGTTTTAAGAAAATATATCCCGGGTCTTCGATGTGCGTCGTCGCTGGGTCGGTCGTCGACTGGTGCGTGGTCTCGGTGGGGCAGGTCTTTTATTCCCTACGGTGCGTTGTGCTTTGGCCACCAAGACGCCTCCCGCTTCTTTGGCCCGCCGTTTCAAGGCTTCTTTGAGTGCCGTACCCCCCAAGACATCACCGACCACTTGCAGTCGACTGCGTACCGCTTGTTTGCAGATTGCTTTCACCCCACGCGTCACCAAGGGCAGGAACGTTTTGACGATGCTCCCGAGTATGTTCCCCAGTCCATGTCCACGTTGCATGCGTGCACAACTAAAAACCGGAAAGCCACCCCCGGCCTGTTGGGCATAATAGTCCATATAGCTGTGTGCATCGCGCTCGTAAGGCACCTTCATTATACAAAGTGGGGAGCACGTGCTTGTCGAAAATGAAGTGTCAGCACCACTTTCCCGCGTTCGAATGCCACCGGTCGTCCCGTGTCATCTCTTATATCCACCGTGATCGTGTTGATGTGGGTTTGTCGTACGGGCAGGTAGAGCATGTGGGTGAAACTGTGGGTGACTTGATCTCCATACAACTTTTTAATGGGCACCACCCGTAACAGAGGTGTGTTGATATCGCCCACGATGTGGTTGTCCACCACGTCCGAGTAGACGTAGAGTCCGTACATACCCGACTTCATATCCATCGGGATCTCGCCTTGGTGGGCGGTGGGACCAGCGAACGTCCGTAGATCGAAACCCAGCATTTGCTGTAGGATAGGACTCAGTACGACACTCGCGTTGGCGGTGACGATAAGCTCTGCCTTGTCGTTGTGTGCGTTGTAATCGAAGTTCACGTGATTCTTGAAGGGATAGGCTTTGATGGGTTTTGAAGTATTCGTGACCTCCCGTAGAGCCCTATGATGCAACAGTCTTGACAGCCCACCCATGAACTCCTTGGGAGTATCGTATTGGCCTTCGGGGAGGGTGAGTCGGGTGTCTTTTCCTTCGTAGGTCACCTCGTACCACACTTCATTGGCTCGCACGTTGTACCACGAGTAAGGGTATTGGATATCCACGAGGCCACATTCCCATCGTCCAGGTAAATGCAACGGTTGTGGTAACTGGGGCATGTACTTGGCCACGGTGTTGTCAGGAAACACATCCAGCGAACTGTTACTGGGTAGGGTGAGGTAAAACATGGCGACTGAGCTGTCCTGCTGCTGCTGTTGGTTTTAATAGGTGTTCCAGGCCTTGGGCGGTTGTGTCCGGCGTCGTGTTCGTCGCGTTGACTTGCTACGTGTCACGGCTCTGGAGATGTGGGGTGTCCTGATCAAGGGTGGTTTTTTAAAGGTTTGAAAAGAAGGTGCCCGTTGTGGTGGTGGAGTTTTGGGGGGTGACTCCGGTTCCCATTCGGATTCCCAAGAAGGTAGTGGGCCACTCGGTGATTGCTGGGTTCGCTGCATAAAGGCCCAGCGGTGGGGGTTCCCCACCAATTCCTGTGGTACATGCATGTCTTTCAAGCCTTGAGCGAAGACCTCCCATCCCCGAGGATCCGTGTGCGATCTGCGTTTACGCATCAGGTCATTCACTAAATCCGTCATGTGGATGCCGGGGACCACCTGATTCTGTACCAGGAGTTCGCCTTTATCATTCCAAGTCATGTTAGGATTCTGTTTCATCCGTTGTAATACCAGGCCAGCTTGTTTCTTGAACGAGGCAGGTACACTCTTCAGCACTTCGTCTTCCACCCACTGTGGGGCTGTGGGGGCTACCCCTGGTAATGGCGGCTGTTGGAGCGGTGCTGAGGTCGGCGGTGTGTCACGTGGTGGTGGTGGTGGTGGGGTAGAGAGGGTTTTGTATTGGTCCATGACCGTCATGTACCGTTGAAGCGTCTCATTGTACCGTTGTACTTTCTCACTGTCGCTTAACCCCGGTCTCTGTAAGATCTGTTGCATCTCTCCATCGAGGGTGTTTATGGTCTTCACCGTAGGTGGGACAGGGTAGGGCGATTGGAGGTTTTGAAGGAACCGTGGTTCGACGAGGACCATTTTTTTCGTGTGGTTCATTGTCGGCCGAAGAGTCCACCCAATACTGGACCCAACACGGAAGCGGCCAACGTGCTAAGATGGCCCCGAGAAAGCCGCCTTTCTGTAACACCTTTTTCTTTTGTGTTTGAGAGACTCGCTTCTGGACTAGGGTTCGGAGACCTGTCTTATGCTTGGTCAACTTGGTCTTCTGAGCCGGAGTCAGTGGTACGTTGCCTTTTAACAGGTTGTACCCGATCTCGCACAGCCAGCGTACAAGGTCAGGGTCCGCACCGCGTACAATGGTTCGGACCAACTCGGGTGGGGCCGTCTTCAATACACGGAGCGTGGGAGAGTGCTTCCGTACTCGCGCAGACATCATGTACAACTAATGCTAGAACCCACAACTCTGCTCCTTTTATCTACCTCAGAGAACAGAGACAAAGTCAACCATGCTGTGGTATTCATTCTTTTTATTATCCCCATCATCAAACACACACTCCAGCTGGGGGCGCCACTGTGGATGTGTTTACATTATTTTTGTATGTACACGTGGTGGGTCTCTCCGGGAAAGATGCCGGTCCGTAGTCGAAGGTGGTCGGGGGTGGCTTGCTTGAGGTCGAAGAGCATATACCCGTGCTGAGGGGTTGTGGCATCTTTAAAGGCTTCCAACGCAAACGGTGTGCGGCCGGGATATATCTGTCTCGCCAGGTGCAGCTGTTGAGTGGTATCTCTCGGATTTTTGAAGACCACCAGGTAGTGGGCATTTAAGCTGATGTTCCGATGTTCTTTGTTTTTACTGAACAGATTCTACACAATGCAGATGATGCTGAGCCGTCGATGATGGCTGCCTTTGGTAAAGAGCTGGGTGACCCGCGCATCCGTCTCCGCCATGAGATCATCCAGAACCACCAAGGTGTCCGGTTCCAAATCGGCCAGGTTGGGTAGGCCTTCCACGAACGTGATGTGGGGCATTGCTGCATACGCTTCCTGCAATTCTCCATAACACCACACGACTCGGGCAATAGGTGGGGTGATCATGCTGTCGGCGTGTTGAAGGAGCTTCCGGACGAAGTGCGTTTTGCCGGAACCCGTCGGTCCTGCGATGAGACACGTGAAGGGATGCTGCCACCGAGGGTCCATGGTTCGAGGTGTGTCCGTTGTCGTGGTAACCCGCTCTTGTAAAATTCGTACGAGTGAACTGGAGTGGTGGGTACAACGTCGGTCGTCGTTGTCTGTTCACTGCGAGTGATGATGGGGGTGGGTACAACGTCGGTGGTCGTTGTCTGTTCACTGTGAGGGATGAAATCCGGTGGGTCTTCAGACGTACTGGGTGTACTTGGTGTAGATGTTGAGCTTGGTGTGGAGCTCGACGTGGCTTGTACACGGGTGTGGTGGTGACTGGGCTCGATACGGGGTTGACTGGTGCTATCTGTAGACTGGTTTCACTGATGGCTGGTGTTCTCAGTTGGTTAAGTAGCGTGCTGACATAGGCTACGTCGTAAAACACACCTCCGTACAACACACTCAGCAGGGTTAGCAGTATCACCACAAAGCCCACTTGCGCTTTGCGCGTTTTGGGAGACGCTGTGTTCAGAGGCAGCTGCTGTTTGTCCATAGCACTGTGGTCGGACGTGGAATGAAGGATCACGGCAGTGGTGTCTGGCTTTACAGTCGTTTCACCTGGTTGGCAGCGACCCAGGAATTGAAGGAACTGTGCCAGCCTTGCCATTTGACGAAATGAAACAGTTTGCCACGTCGACGTTCCGTTTTCAAAATCTGCTCCACCGTGTAGTAGTCTTGCTGTGTTTTTACGACAGGCTGTAATTCCGTCTGGTAAAACGTCCCTAGCAACGGTTCCCCTTGAAGATCTTCCAGTTCATAGACTCGCTACTGTCGGGGTAGGCGCCGTTTAATCAGTAAGTGCTCATCGCTCCAGTTGGGCAAGTAACTTTTCTCAAATTGACCTTTGACTTTACTGATCCGTACAGGGTCCCCGACCTTGAACACCGCCTTCGGCGTTCGCTGCGATGGTCTGGGGTACAAGACACGCCGGACTTGGGCTTCATTGCGTTGGGTCACGGTAATGGGGCTCTCTCTCTACTCCGGTGATAGGCTCGATTGTAACCACTCACAAGTTTCGGGAGAACATCGATGTGCCGCCTTGTATTCTTATAGGTGAAATATTTATACATGCGGCCTTTGAATGTCCTGTTGAACCTTTCCACCACGGAAGCCTTGGTCTCGTTGTACGTATGGAAGAAAAACACCTTCTGGGCTTTTAACCGCTGAACGCCATCCCAAGATAATTCCGTGCCTTCGTCGGTTTGCAAATACAAAGGTTTGCTTCCGGTCTTGAAGATGTCTTTTGAACGCCGCTATGAGATTCACCCTGCTTTCGTTCGATGGGTGTTCACCCACGCATACTTGGATAGGATATCGATGCACGTCAAGATATACCGATTCCCATCGTTGTGTTTGGCAAAGGCGCTCATATCGACCAAATCCGCTTGCCACTGGGCATCTATTCCTCCCACGATGACCCGGTTCCGTAGAAAATGGCGACGGACAGATCGATGTAAGGTATAGGTGTCTTGTTTTCTTAACTAATCTCGGACTTGGGCACGTTGTATCCCCTGGGGTTTGGCCGCTCGATAGAGAGCCAACAATGCACTATAGGCCGCCGGACTGTCGGGACTGTAGTATAAGTTATCCAACACCTTCTCCCAGCGCTTCATGGTGACAAATGATGATGGACTCTGGCTCTATCGTTTATTTATAACGGGTATATCTTGGGCCGGAGTTTCTTTCTGATTTTCTTCGTGGGCTTCCACAGTGTCCATGGTAAATGACCAGTCCAACTGGTCTGATGATCGCTTGATAAGCACTTGATCCACATCTACTACGGCATCTTCCAATGCAGACCATAGATCAGGGTGAAGGGTAAAATGCACTGTACCCCCATCTAGCCGAGCCAATTGAGCAAAGAAAGGACCGCGTCGGATGTACACATCGTGACACAGGTGGATGAGGTCGCCGTCCAGTTCACCAGACAACACCCGTTTGAATTTGGTCCAACCCTCCCGAGACAGGCGAATGTTAGCCGGGCACGGTTGTGTAGGGTCCGCATCGCAGATGTCTCCCACCTCCTCCAGGATACCGACCTTATCCGCATACACGTGCAGGAAAACCTGGGGGGTCAAGCTGAGATACGCCAGTGTTATATGCTCCGTCATGGTCAGTACGTGAATGGTACCAGATTCGACTGTCTCTCGTATTTATAGTGAGATCAAAGGATCAGGTGGTCATGTCACTGGGCTGAGTCTAGCCGGGTAATCAATGGCATCGTCGTCTGGTTCGTGGCTAGACAGTTGTTCATTGGGTTCTGCCGCTGCTTCTCTCAGGGCACGAGCCCACTCCAACTCGTCTGATGACCGTCGTCCGGTGTAAACAGCTGGTCCACGATAGGCACCACTTTCTCGAAGGCTATCCACAGATCGGGGTCTAGGGTGAAGCTTCGCGTAGGGTCTTGGTAGCGGCCCAGGCGTGGGAAGAAGGGTCCACGCTATACGTAGATGGCATTGTCTATGTGGATGAGGTGTCCATCGAGCTCGCCGCTCAACACCCGTTTAAATTTGGTCCAGCCGTCACGGTGTAGCGTAACCGTATTCGATACGGTCTCAGCGGGCGACCAGCAAACATCCCCACGGTCTTCCACGAGGGTGACTTTATCTTCATAGACGTGTAACCCCACCCGGGGTGTAAGGGGAAGGATGGCTCGTAGGACTGGTGACATGCTTGCTCCAATGACGAACGGTGAATGACACACGCTCTGTCTGACCCTCGTATTTATAGTCAGGTCCCACTGTCAATACCACAGCGCCAGGGTCAATAGGGCACAGACCATGACTAGGCCAACCAGCCGTCGCTGGTTCAGGCGTGAGCGCTCGTGGTCCATAGCCCGAGCATCAAGGATGGCTGTCAGAGTCCAGTAGTGGTGAGTGATGGCACATCTCTCCATCGAGTGCACTCTGTCGAGGACCGCTTCTGTGAACTCGTTCAGGATCTGGCGTCGCCCCTCGTTGTCGTCGCCATCTGCAAACATGGATCGGACCACTGCTCGGTAACCCATGAGTGAATTAACCACGGTGGCATGCTGTAAAATGCGAGTCGCATAGGGCTGGATCTCCGTCATGGCTCTGCAACCATAGAAATGAAGGTGTGGGATCCAGAGGGACGTGTTTTATAGACCAGGTCACACATGGGCGCCTAGATGTAGCTCTACGGGTGTAGTCCGTGATGCATACTATTCTGATGGCTTAGTCCAAAAAAGAGAGCAACAACAACAACACAGATTACAGGTCAATCCTTTTATTATGCGTGAACATCATAGGAATGCATGTAATAACCTGTCTGTGGGGTTTTTCCACAATGGCGTTCACCTTCGGGTCTTTCCGGTCAACGTATTCGCCATTTTCCCACAATGGCGGTTATCCGCCATTTTCTCACAATGGCGGTGTATCCGCCATTATCCGCCATTTTCCCACAATGGCGGTGTATCCGCCATTATCCGCCATTTTCCCACAATGGCGGTGTATCCGCCATTATCCGCCATTGGGCACTTCACGTCTGCGCCTGCTTTGGGGTATATGAGGGTCTTCATGCGCGCGCACGCGCAATGCCGCTCAATCGTACACCAGTACACCAGTCTCGATCCTCGACTTGGGGTAGAGTGTGCTAAAAATAGATCACCAGCTAGCATGCTACAAAAGGGAAGCGGCCTTGCCGTTTCATCAGACACTCTGTCAACCACCAAGATGTTCACTTGCACAACTTGCCAGAAGCAGTTTACTCGCCCAGAAGATTTGCGACGACACGATTCCTCCATCCACAACGGTACACTATATACTTGTATAACCTGCGCACAGTCATTTAATCGGGAGGATCATTTACTGCGCCACGAACGCTCACTCCACGAGGGCGCGAAGGAACAATGTAATGAATGTGGTCAACTCTTCAAACGACGCAGTCAGTTAAGACGGCATCAGCGGTTGAGTCATGCCCCGGTACCATGGCATGAGCGACAACTTCCTACTGAAGAGGAGCCGCGGAAGGTCAAACCCAGTGAAGATAAGCCCGGGGACACGAACGCCACTGGTGATGCGATCACGGAGAGCCCGCCTATACCCACAGTTCAGAAGAGCCTAGATATCCAGCCAGTCCCTAGCATTGCTGTTGCCAGTCATACGCCTGACGACATCGGACATTTTCTGGAAGATGCAGTGGATATTCCTAGCGATCTGTTACAGGACGCCCATCCAGTGAATGACATCGATCGGCGCCAATGGCCCATGATACGGCACATTTTCCACCGTGATCGCCCCATTCCAGATATCTACAATTTCCCACTGACCGACCGCACCCGTCTACGCAGCTACGTGGAAGCCATCTTCAAAGATCAAACTACGGCCTTCAAGTTGAATGTCGCTTTCGGGTACATCTTACGTCACAAAAAGACGGGCCAGTTACGGTATTATTATCCCGGCAATAATATCTATGTGTCTGACCAGCCGTTCACCATCATTAACCGGAGGTCACTAGAGACGATGCTGGAGATACTGGACACCGTGGATGCCTTGAGATGGGCACATCGTCAACGCCCCAACATACAATGGGTGGTAGAGAGGGTAACCAATGTCACATTTTTCCTTACCAAGCTGACCGACCACCCCCATCGGTTGAATGCGTCACCCGCGCACTGATGAATACCATAACATGCCGCACATACTCTCTATGTCTACATGCTGATCGTTGACTTGAGCTCAGTAAACATTAAATGTGACGGTGCGTTAAATAATAACACATGATGTTTGATATTTCAATTTTGTTTTGCTGTGAACATACTAAACATACCCAGGGCGGCTCCCCCAGCCTGAGTATGGTGTAACATTGGGGATAATAAACTGTATAAACCTTGCTGAACTTGTTGTTATTCATGACAACCGCTTTCCGCTATACTTGGATGAAATATATACCCCGATGTGATATAGTGCCCTTGCACACTTCCGGATAATCCGCGCGCGCGCGCACTCGGTCGGAGTAACTCGCGCGCACGCGCTGCGGCCGGGCCGGGGAAAACCCCGGAGGTTGAACATCCGGACGTCTAAGTAAAAATTGGAACTCTTCTATGTTTGGAGGTAGTTTTAGTGAAACCCGGAAGTGACGTCACAACCCACCCAACCACACCCATGGGCCCCTAGTGGTGGGTTAAAACACACCACCACGCATCCCCCAACATGCCTGCTTTCTATACTACGGCCAGACTACGCATGCGCAGACCCTTGCACACAGACGAACCCTGAGTCCAATCGGATGCTGCTTCACAAGAGCTTCAACATAAGACCTCATACGACTCCATCGGACCCATAGTGACCCCTGTCGGTGCCAAAATGTCTATTTCCATACACTTTCTCTACCGCGCATGCGCAGCATGACGTCAGTTCCACGTTACACCCACCCCGTCGGATACTCCCTCACGACTGCTTCACATGGATACCTCACTCGATCCAATCGGCCCATCAGGGACCCACCTAGACCCCAAAACGTCTATTTCCACACACTTTTCCCACAATTCCCTGTGCGCATGCGCAGACTATTGACAACGAACGACACACTAGCCCAGGCGGATGCCTCCTCACATAGGCTTCACATTGATACCTCATACAATACCATAGGATCATTAGGGGCTCCCCTGGATCCTAAAACGTCTATTTCCACACCCTTTTCCCACAATTCCCTGTCTGCGCATGCGTAGAATGTTGACAACGGGCGAAACACTAGTCTAGTCAGATGCCTCCTCACATAGGCTTCACATTGATACCTCATACAACTCCATTGGACCATTAGGGACTCCCCTAGATCCCAAAACCTCTATTTCCATACCCTTTGGCCACCGCGCATGCGCAGAATGTCGATATTTCAACCCCACACCCAGCCCATCAGATGCCCCTTCACGAATGCTTCACATTGATACCTCACTCGATCCAATCGGTCCACTAGCGGTCCCTACAGATTGCCGAACACTTCCACGAAAACCCACGGTTTTGGGACTACTTTCGGTCCGCGGAGGCAGACCGCATCACCGCCAGACCGCATCACCGCGGAGGAATACATGCCCCCAAGGTCACGCCCCATTCACCCAGACCGGAAGTGACGTCATACCTGCGCACAACACTCCTGCGCACACCGCCCCAATACCGGATAATTTTTTTTCTCGCGCATGCGCAGTGAGGCGCTAAATACTCAATTTACGCTTACACTACTACTGACGGACTAGACGCTTGTAACCTCGACAACACATAAGAGAATGAAGTTGAGCTAAGTGGGGAATTATATACGCGGACATATCTCCCTGGTTTAAACTGGGTGAAATGATGAGCATAGGGTCAGATTACCATTACAAGCGTCTAGTCCGTCATTCATAATCCAGCCGTCGTCCATTAGAGAACATCCGCGTCCATAATCCAAAGATCTATTCCATTTTCCATATAACAGTATTAGCACCAAATTCAAAAATTTGACGTGACGTGAATGACGTGAGGAATACATATAACAGAAGCATATCATACCGTATATAATATGTGTAAAGACATGCTTGTTGGCCCCATAAAGACGTAGTGCTGATACTCTGGAGGAAACAACAGTATGTAAGACAAGGATGAGGATGAATCGGGTGAAATGTCCAATCAAGATTGTCACCCGATATTCCAAATTTGAAAAAAGCGTCTAAATCAAAAGTTTTACAGCCATATGATTCATTATCATGATATGCGGTGATTATATTCATTTTGAGATTTTGACTTCAAACGCTATACCGGCACCTCTTCCCACTTCCCTTATATGTGTTGTAATACAATATTTACTATGGGTGACCGTTTTCCATAATCACATGAGGGTATTGTTCCGTGGTCATTATCCTATGAAGCGGTATCCTCGTGGTGAACAACTTTCCTCCCAGATCTTTCACATCCATTTATGTACCATGCTTTGCTAGATGTTTCTGACAAAAGATGTCTTTTTCGAGCGCAAATTTCCAGTCATCTACCCGGTGTGGCAGTTGCATATAGAATTATAGCATTGGGCCAATTCTGTATAATTCTAATAATATTAGAGGTAAATACGCATGATTGAAAATGTCCCCATAGATATGGCGATTGGAGTTAAATCCTGTATTCTAGTCAAGCTATCACTTGATCAACTTGCTCAAACATGGCCGCTAATTACTTACAAATTGTAGTCACTTCATTAAAACATGGTGGCATTGATTCCGATCGGTTGAACCATCGTTCTCTACACCTTGCATCTTGAACCTATACCGTTCCCTGCTGCTGCTCCTCTTCCTCCTCTCCTTCCATCTGAACATGATCCCTTGTCTCAAGACTCTTTATTTCAGCAGGAAGAGTTGCTGGATGGAGTAGTCACGCCATAGGGGATTTCTGTTTGTCGTGTACAGCTTTCTTCAATGATTGTGTGAGCTGTGATTTCCACTTTACATGACCTGATGAATAAACATTTCAATTCCACAGTTCCAATTCGACTCTGTGGTTGATATTCGGTCCGCCACATTTGGCTCCGCTGGACCAGGGTACAGCCTGATTTGATGACCGATCCCCTACTGAGAGTATAGACTGACAAGACTCAACTGACACAGTACAAGCAGAAGTCCCGCAATCTGGTACATCAATACTGTTGGTGTCATCATTTTCAGTATTGAGGGTCCCTATTCAGCATTTGTCGTTAATAGTAACTATTGGCACCTGCCGTTCACCGATTGTCATTATTGATGATGGCTATTTAACTCATGTGATTTATTTGTACTGCCGTTATTGGTATTGATTGTAAAAAAAAATTGTCACTGTGTGTTACTGATACCTGACTCCGGTCACAGGTATTATGGGTCATTATTGTGCAGGATGTGCAGGCGAGTCCTGATTCTACAGAGTATTGTCTATTGGCTGATGATCCCCACTAGACCTACTAAGGGGTATTAGTGATCGTCACTGGCTATATGTTATTGGTATATACTCCCTACTGGAAGGGAGAGTTTTGTGTGTGTAGTATCACATTAGCTGTGTGCCCACAGTTAACAGTATTTTTTTCGTTTGCTCAAATGTATGTATATTGAATGTTGAGTTATCGGATTTGTTGCCACCAACTTACCACATTGACCACCAGTTTGAGTGTTGCTTCCCATATCCAGCCCCATTTATTATTGGTGTGATTAAACTTCTCCTGGGCAGCCTGGTCAAGTATTGATCAAGCAGAGGCTATTCCCAACTATTTTAAAGTACGCAAGTCTGAAGTCCGTACTGAAGCCTACAGGTACGTGTCCTGTTCGATCAGTGGAAAGTGACAGTTGATGGTAAGTCATATTGATTTACAGAACTTTCGCTCTGAACTAGGTAAGTATATTCCTTTGCAGGCTTCTAGTAATCCGCTCTGAACTGGGTAAGTATATTTCTTTGCAGGCTTCTAGTAATCCAGCACGATGACGGAAGCCCTAAAAAAAGAAGACAGCAGATTTGGAGCACGCCCTGCAACAGGCGCGTGCGCGCGTGGGAGCAGAAAACGCGAAGCTGAAGCTGCGAACTTATTATGCGTATGAGAGGTACGGAAAGACTGATTGATGCAATCACCACCTTGACTGAAAGGTGCGGAAGTGAGTCTGAGCAGGCTGCTTTTGTAGTGGCACGAAAAGCTCGTCAGGAATTGTTGGACGTGGTGGAACAGTTTTGACCCGTCCGGATTTTATATTTGATGCATAACAAAGAACCTTCGGTGATAGTGACACTTTGTCTCTTGTTCAACAGCGATTTTATTCATACCACCAGGAGAAAAGAATTTGATTGCCTGCTCACTCGAGTTGATGGAATTTTATGACCGGTTGGTTGCTTTAGATGGATCATTCGACGAGCGGTGAGAGACGAAGGACTCAAACGCGAACTTAGAAGACTCAATGTCGAATTTCCAGTGCTTAACTACTTTTGAGCTTAGGGACAGAGCTATACGCTGGCTAAGGCCCACTGAGAGACGCTCCCTCGTCGGGCAAGGAACGTTGGTGTGGAAGCTGCCGACGTAACTTCTGTCGATACGATGAAGGAAACGATAAAGGAAGAGTTGCAGGAACTGTTGCAGAAATATATCACTTTTGCGATGTTGGAGGCCATGAGGAAGGACGATGCTTCAAAATCCTAGCGTGGCAGCTCTACGGGCAAAAGAACCTATTCCGCCCCCCCCCCCCCCTTGGGCAAACTGTTGCTTGGCCCAGACGCTGTTGGGAATGTAGTAGTGAAGAACATTTTCGGAGGGTATATTCAAAACTGCGAAGGTGTCTTGAACGAGAGGCGCCCACTGCTGTGAGCCAGGCAGTAGGGGTGGTGAGCACAATTATGGAGAATATGGGTTCAATTCTGGATAATGCCGTTGGAGATTGTCCAGAGCCGGTGGTGAGTATGAGCCACGTTGAAATGCGATGTTTATAGTGGGTCGGAAATTTCCACCATCACGGAGACATTTTGGCAAGAGAATTTCGCTAATGCAGAGGAGCTGCTCGATGTTTTGCCATTCATCCGGATAACAGCAGCCAACGGGTTTGCTATACCCTTTCTTGGGAATCTCGAACGGGATGTTATGATGTTTGGTCAGACGTTACCAAGACTTGGGTTCTTAGAGGTGAAAGACCTCGACGGAACAGCAATGGCTCCAAGAAAGAAACTCGTCCCAGGCGTAGTCGGTAGCAATATCATGCGGTCTATCAGAGGACAACTTGAAGACAAACAGAGAGCTGAATTCCTGTTCGAGGACTCAAACGCGAACTTAGAAGACTCAATGTCGAATTTCCAGTGCTTAACTACTTTTGAGCTTAGGGACAGAGCTCAACGCTGGCTAAGCTGAGGTGTTGAAGCTGCCGACGTAACTTCTGTCGATACGATGAAGGAAAAGATAAAGGAAGAGTTGCAGGAACTGTTGCGCAAACAGATCACTTTTGCGATGCTGGAGGCCATGAGGAAGGACGATGCTTCAAAATCCTCGCGTGACAACTCTACGGGCAAAAGAACATATTCCGCCCCCTTGGACAAACTGTTACTGGGCCCAGACGCAGTTGGGAATGTGGTAGTGAAGAACATTTTCGGAGGGCATATTCAAAACTGCGAAGGTGAGTTAAGCGAGAGGCGCCCACTGCTGTGAGTCAGGCAGTAGGGGTGGTGAAAACAATTATGGAAAATATGGGTTCAATTCTGGATAATGCCTTGGGAGATTGTCCAGAGGCGGTGGTGAGTATGGGCCACGTGGAAATGCGGTGTTTACTTTATAGTGGGTCGGAAATGTCCACCATCACGGAGATATTTTCGCGAGAGAATTTCGCTAATGCAGAGGGGCTGCCTGATGTTTCGCCATTCATCCGGATAACAGCAGCCAACGGGCTTGCTATACCCTTTCTTGGGTATCTCGAACGGGATGTTATGATGTTTGGTCAGACGTTTCCAAGACGGGTTCTTAGCGGTGAAAGACCTCGACGGGACAGCAATGGCTCCAAGAAAGAAACTCGTCCCAGGCGTAGTCGGTAGCAACATCATGCGGTCTATGTGAGGACAACTTGAAGACAAATGGAGAGCTGAATTCCAGTCCGAGTTGAAGAAACGACCGACTGGGAATCAATGGTTGGCGGTACTGGCTATGTACGGAGATCCTTCGATCAACCACTAGGTGAGTACGGACTGGACGAAAGCCAATCCACATACCGGCCCGATCTAATACAGAGAACTGTGAGACCATCACCGGGATGCACCTAGGTCCACACCTCTCGACTGCACTGCAGTTGGTAGATCGTTGGTAACAGTGGATAAGACGGGATATGTCCCAATTCGAGTGTGTGATTTAAGCACAGAAGACCTATATCTGGCCCGGAGGACCCGTGTGCCTGTCCTCACTGTTGCTGCAGTTGGAGAATCTCAGCTTCGGGTTGCAAAAGTTAGCTGCGAGAAAGTGGTGGTGATGGGGCAGGAACCCGCGGACGTTGGAATAACTGAAGGTGCTGTCCTACTCAAGCGGATGGATGTTGAGGAATTGTCGACTGGACAACACGAACAACTGTTGGGGCTGCTTAGCAACCACTCGTAGGTATTCAGTCAATCGGACCAGGATATCGAGTGCACAATAGATGTGGAGCATGAATTCCATACTCCTGATGCCATCCTGGTTAGGATTCTCCATCGGCTAGTATTACCTCACCAGTGGACCAAGGTAAGGGAGTATCTTCAGAAGGTTTTGGACAGCGGCATCATTCGACATTCCTCCAGTACTTATGCGTCTCCTGTTGTGATAGAGCGGAAGTGAAATGGTGATATACGCATGTGCGTTGACTACCGGCACCTGAATGCTAAGACGCACAAGAACGCATTTCCCCTACCACGGATAGAGGAGGCATTGGAATCTTTGACAGGGGCGATCTATATCTGAAGCTTGGATCTGGTTCAGGGGTATCACCAGATACCATTCGGGGAGAAGGACACCAATAAGATTGCCTTCCGCGTTGGCACAGGCGGTCTACGTATAGCAGTTTGAGGAAGCCATTTGGCCTCTCTAATGGCCCTGCAATATTCATGACGATGATGGATAGTCCGTTTGGCAACGAGAATTTTCAAACACTGTTAATTTATCTAGATGACATCCTCATTCCCGCTGGTTCGTTCGAACAGATGATGGCAAGATAGGGTACGCCCGTGATCTGGACAAAGTGAGGGAGCACTCGCCTCAAAATGAATCCTGTGTTGGAGTGCGAGCCAGACGGACCACCGTCGTTGCGCCGGTCCGCCCGAGTGAACGTGGGGCAACACCTAAACCCGCATCATTTAACACTTTCAAGCTGCCAAAATGAAACTGTTAGTTAAGTGAACGATCAACTCATACGAGTAAATCTGAGCCAAGCCTCCTTGAACCTAAATAAATCGATGACACCGCAATCATGAGTGAAAATGTTTGATGGAAATGAAGACTACAAATTGTTTGACTGGTAATTTATTACATGTATGTATTGTGTCTCTACCTTATCCCTGTTGTATGCTGTGGGACCAGCATACTGAAGTGGGGGAGTATGTGACGGGAGTGTGCATCATCAAGCGCAGGTTGTGCATGGGATTTCATCATGACGTCATGGTCAGTGTGTCCCAAGACGGAAGTTAACGGAGTTGAACGACCGGGCTTTATGAAGTTCTTTTTCCTGCATAATTATCAAGTTGATAATTGCTTTGAAAATAGATGACGGGTATGTCGTATTCTGGCCCTATCGTGCTGTAATAAGGTGAGCTATTTGAGAAATCTAAACTTCGATACTCAGCGTTGCTGGAGGGAGGAGTCACGCCATCTTTGAGTTTTCGATTCACACGTCTGCAAGACGTGGATGTTCAAACTGGGATGAAGAGTCCGTTAGAGTCGGAGTAAATTCTTCTCCTGGTGTTGAGAATCATTTGCAAAGGTGCTGGATTCAATGAAGGCACAAAATCTATAGTGGGCCTGGTGTACCAATTCCAAGAGACTTTGATGTCAGAGTTTGATGCCACGGGATAAGCAGTTACTGGGAAGCCTGAGTTGTCGAGTCAGAGTTGTCGAGGCTGAGATGTCGACCCTGTGTTGTCGTTACCGGTGCCTCAGATAGGGGGTTTCTGTTTGTCTTGCAATAAAACAGCGGCTGAGATACTAAGGCTACATCCGAGAATCCACCGAATTCTCGGGTCTGAATGTCAGGTGTCGACGAATGCTTTCCTGTAGAGTCATATGGTTGCATTTTAGTCGTCAAACGTCGTAAATTTTTCCCACCTTTTGCATATCGCTCCAATTGTACAGATTTCTTCAATCATTGTGTAAGCTGTGGTTTCCTCTTTACATGATCTGATGAATAAACATTTCGATT
>JAVTVY010012161.1:0-51376 GCA_036873755.1 Hanleya hanleyi | reverse complement strand
GACAACTTTCCACTGAAGAGGAGCCACGGTAGGTCAGACCCAGTGAAGATGAGCCCGGGGAGACGAACGCCACTGGTGATGCGATGACGGAGAGCCCGCCTATACCCACAGTTCAGAAGAGCCTAGATATCCAGCCGGACCTCACCGTTACGGTTTCGAGTCATACGCCTGACAACATCGAACATTTTCTGGACGAGCCCATAAATGTTCCTAGCGATCTGTTGCAGGACGCCCATCCAGTGAGTGACATCTATCGGCGCCATTGGTCCATGATACGGCAGTGTTTCAACCGTCATCGCCCTATTCAAGATATCTACAATTTCCGACTGACCGACCTCGCCCGTCTACGTAGCTACGTGGAAGCCATCTTCAACGACCAAATTACGGCCTTCAGATTGAATCTCGCGTTTGGTTATGTGCTGCAGCATAAGGAGACAGTCCAAGTCCGATACTTTTACCCGAGCAGGAACATCCAGGTATTTGACCAACCATTTGCCATCATTAACCGAGTGTCGCTAGAGACGATGCTGGAGAAACTGGACACCGTGGATCCCTTGGAATGGGCCCAACAACAACGCCCCAACACCAAGTGGACAGTGGAGAAGGTGACCAATGTTACGTTTTTCGTTACCAAGCTGAGCGACCACCCCATCGGCTGAATGCTTCACCCATGCACTGATGAATACCATAACATGCGGTACATACTCTATATGTCTACATGCTGATCGTTGACTTGAGCTCAGTAAACACTTGTACCTAATGTGACGGTGCGTTAAATAATAAAACCTGGTGTTTGATATTTCAATTTGTTTTGCTGTGAACATACCAAACATGCCCAGGGCGGTTCCCCCAACCCGGGTATGATGTAACATTGGGGATAATAAACTGTATGAACATTGCTGAACTTGCTGTTATTCACGACAACGGCTATCCGATTGTACAATACAGGACATATATTGTATAATACAGGACATATATGATACAATACAGGACAGATATGGTATAATACAGCACAGATTTGGTATAATACAGGACATATACCGTATAATACAGGACAGATTTGGTATAATACAGAACATATAATGTATAATACAGCACAGATTTGGTATAATACAGGACAGATACTGTATAATACAGCACAGATTTGGTATAATACAGAACATATATTGTATAATACAGGACAAATATGGTACAAAACAGGACAGATTTGGTATAATACAGGACAGATATTGTATAACACAGGACAGATATTGCATAATACAGCACCGATATGGTATAATCCAGGACAGATATGGTATAATACAGCACAGATATGGTATAATAGAGGCCAAATATTGTATAATACAGCACAGATTTGGTATAATACAGGACATATATGGTACAATACATGACAGATATGGTATAATGCAGCACAGATATGGTATAATAGAGGAGAAATATTGTATAATACAGAGCAGATATGGTATAATACAGGACATATATGGTACAATACTGGACAGATACTGTATATTACAGGACAGATTTGGTATAATACAGAACATATATTGCAGAATACTGGACAGATATTGTATAATACAGGACAGATATTGTATAATACAGCACAGATATGGTATAACACAGGACAGATATTGTATAATACAGCACAGATTTGGTATAATACAACACAGATTGGGTATAATACAGGACAGATACTGTATAATACAGGGCAGATTTGGTATAATACAGGACATATATGGTATAATAGAGAACAAATATGGTGCAATACAGGACAGATTTGGTATAATACAGGACAGATATTGTATAACATAGGACAGGTATGGTATAATACAGGACATATATGGTATAATGCAGGACAGATGTGGTATAACACAACAAAGATGTGGTATAATGTGTGACAGATATGGATGGTCCATCTCTACACCAAATACCTTCATTCACTGCCCCAAAATGCCTACTTTCGCTACTGCTCCTACTGATGACGTCACCGATGACGTCACAGATGACGTAAACATCCCTCAAATCGGGATGTACACCCCGAGAGCTACAAGATAACACCTCCCACGACACAATCGGACCAAGGATGGTCCCTCTCTACCCCAAACACACCTCCACGCACCCCCAAAATGGCCACTTTACTTACTACACCCAACTGCGCATGCGCAGATTGACGCGACTTGCACTTAAAAACACGCCATTCTGACTCTACCCCACACAAGCTTCACTTTGACACCTCCCACAACCCATTTGGACCCATAGTGGTCCATCTCTACCCCAAACACACCCCCACATACCCCCCAACATGCCTGCTTTCTATACTACGGCCAGACTGCGCATGCGCAGACTATTGCACACGGACGAACCATTAGTCGATACATTACAAACTCCACGGGAGCTTCAAAATAAGACCTCATACGACACCATAGGATCATAAGGGGCTCACCTAGATCCCAAAACGTTCACCCCGTATGGACCTATACCTCCATAGCCATGCAGTATAGGCCTATGAGCCTACCCAGGCCTCGGTGAACTTTTTCCAAAAATTTCACCGCTTCGCTCCGGGACCCCTCCCATCGTGTTCTAAATGACGAGACGTTAAAAACAAGACCAAACAACCCATATCACAATGAACGTGTGTGAATTTCCCAGGTTGGTTTCCCTCGGTGAGCTTTTTCCAAAAATTTCACCGTTTCGCTCCGGGACCCTTCCCATCGTGTGCTAAATGACGAGACGAGAAAAACAAGACCCCACAACCCATAATCTCAATGAACGTGTGTGAATTTCCCAGGATGGACCTATATCCCCATAGCCAGTATGGAGCTATATGGGCTATATGGTACTTTTCCAAAAATTTCACCGTTTCGCTCCGGGACCCTTCCCATCGTGTTCTAAATGACGAGACGTGAAAAACAAATCCAAGCAACCCATATCAAAATGAACGTGTGTGAATTTCCCAGGTTGAACCTATACCCCCATATAGCCAGCCTATAGGCCTATATACAGTCCTCCGTGACTTTCCCCAAAATTTCACCTATTCGCTCCTGGACCCTTCCCATTGTCATTTTCTTGGCGAAACGAGAAAAACGAGACCCCACAAGCCACAGTAAAGCCCACGAAAAAAAATTGACCATCCCCATACCCCATACAGGCATTTTCCCTTATATTGTATAATACAGACCCCTATTGTAGGGGTAAAGTACGTGTTCCGCTTTTTATAGTTTCGGGAAAAAATCCTAATTTTACATGCACCCACCCCATTGACATGATAGGCAGGCCCCGATAAGCCTGGGGACCGATATTAGCCATTTTGGCTAGGGTTGATAGGGGTTTTCCCCTATTTTAGGGGTAAAGTCCGTCTTCCGCTTTTTATAATTTCGGGAAAAAATCCTAATTTTACATGCACCCACCCCATTGACTTGATAGGCAGGCCCCGATAAGCCCGGGGACCGATATTAGCCCTTTTGGCTAGGGTTGATAGGGGTTTTCCCCTAGTTTAGGGATAAAGTCCGTGTTCCGCTTTTTATATTTTCGGGAACAAATGCTAATTTTACATGCACCCACCCCATTGACTTGATAGGCAGGCCCCGATGAGCCCGGAGAACGATATTAGCCCTTTTGGCTAGAGTTGATAGGGGTTTCCCCTAGTTTAGGGGTAAAGTCCGTGTTCCGCTTTTTATATTTTCGGGAACAAATGCTAATTTTACATGCAACCACCCCATTGACTTGATAGGCAGGCCCCGATAAGCCCGGAGACCGATATTAGCCCTTTTGGCTAGAGTTGATAGGGGTTTTCCCCTAGTTTAGGGGTAAAGTCCGTGTTTCGCTTTTTATAGTTTCGGGAAAAAATCCTAATTTTACAAGCACCCACCCATGACTGAATGGCCTAAGAGGAGCGCTTCACTTTGACACCTCACTCGACCCATTCGGTCCACTAGGGACCCACCCCTGTCACAAAACGTCTATTCCCATACTCTTTTTAGGCATTCCCCGTATACATTAACATTGGAAGTCACTTGGTTGACATGGGACTACGTTCTGTCCGCGGAGGAATACAAAGGTTACAGGTTGCCGGAACTACTTTTGACCTCCACGTGACCTTGAGCTGGTGGCGCCCCCTGGCGCCCCAGAGGTGAAAGGCGATGGGGCGTCCCCTATACATTTAACCTGGAAAAAAGGGAACCAAGAGTTACCTCCCTGGAAAACGTGACCAGATCCGTCCGCTCTCTACTACTGTAGTACCTACAGGTGAAAATATTAACAAAATCATTTGAAATAATAATTTTTCATTTCATATTTCTTTATTTTTTTTCAGGTGAATTTGATGGGCTAATATAGCTCCTGATGTATTGTTTGACACTTGAAGATTAATTTGACGCTGCATTTGGGGCTCTTAGACTTAACTGAGTTAGCGCGATTGACATTCCCATTGACTTAAATTACGCACAAAATAAATGTAAATATGAAATTATTTTTTTAAATTTTTCTTCTTCAAATATCTTCTTCGTGTCGAGATTGAAAAGTGGATGAATTTTCACGACCCTCTTCCAAGCTCTTGGGGAGAAATCACCAAAAGACTGATAAGGGGTGGGAAAATTTGATTAATGAGATTTTCGGGTATAAATCCCCCTTAAATTCTCACGTGTTTGTTCTCACGTTGTTGTTGTTCTTGAATCTTGAATGGAAAAAAAAGAGTTCTCACCGTACACCCAGCTTTATTGTGTGTACCATAGGTTACGAGAATATAAAACAATGGGATATTAATGCCCCGAGTTTGAAAAGAAATGTAGGCTTCTAATTTTAACTCAAGTGGTATAGGCCAGTCAATCAGCGGTCTGGGAATCTAACCAACCAGGAGCCTAGGATGAGGTCAAATATTGCCAATCAGTGCCCCAGCAAACAAACCAATGTAATAGCTCCTCAGTGGAATAGAGACTTAATGAAATCGTCCCACAGACAATATTTGGTCTCTGTTAAGAGCGCGCATTTCAGCGCAAACTTTGGTGAGGAAGGATCAGGGTCAGTTATATTTACAACAGCGCAGAGTCGGATGAAAAATTCGAGGTGCGGATATATACTACGCAGACGACGAGAATGTTAAAAGTCGATGTGGTGCAAAACGCATGACGGGAGTGTATAACACCAAAAGAGTGAGGACCGTCCACCTAAATTCTGGGGGAGAGACCAGACCACTACTTCACGGTGTACCTGTACTACTCGACATCAACCGGGCAGTACGTCATCTCATGCCTCCAATGGATTCTCCCCAAAACAGTGAGAATTACAAGAGTCTGATCCGTCATTCATAATTCAACCGTCGTCCATTAAAGAATATCCGCGTCCATAATCCAAAAACCTATTCCATATTCCATATAACAGAATTAGCACCAATTTCAAAGAGACAATCATAGCTAAGTTTCCTACAAGAGAGAAGTGGTCAACAGTTTTCACTGATGCCAGCAAGACATCACGATGTTCCAACAATATAAAACCCGTATCACTGATCAGTATTCTTAATCCATATGATATTCGTTGTAAAGTTCGTCATCTGGAGAATGATGTATCCCAGTCGCGCTTTGATCGTGTTTGTTCATATGAGCATCATGAGAATCTTGAAGTACGTGGGTTAATACGGCCCCTAGCCCCGGGACACAAGTTACGAAACCCAACGCCATAGATCTTGCGCGCTATGCTCGTATTTTGCCTTCAGCATGCCATATGTATCGCCAAATTTGAAAACTCTCTAAAATCATCAAAGCCCCTTTTCAGGGCCAACCATTCTTTGTGAAAGAAATTTTCTCTTTTTCATGGTAAGAGATGTGGTTTAAAAACGCAACCATGACACTATTTTGCCTACCTAGACGCCAAAACTTCCACCCTTGCCCTTGTTCGGTTATTCTCTGACTGCGCTTGCGCAGATTGACGGCACTTCCAATAAACCCACCCAGTCGAACTCTACCCAACGAGAGCTTCATTGGCCACGGATGGCTCACTTAGATCCCAAAACATCTATCTTCGTTAATTTTCGATGATTTCCAGCAATGAATTAGTTCACGCAAATGTCTACATATCGTTGAGTCTTGATGGCTAACGCCAGGGAAATGTCCAGCTCGTGCGTCTAAGCGGCATTCGGTGAACTTCCCATGTCTCTAGGCAATCTGGTTATCGATGCAGTGTTCCATGTCCGGTTGCGCATGCGTAGGCTACTCCTCACCCACATTACTTTATGGCGAAAGCCTGGGTCCAGGCGTCTCATTCGTCGAAATCCCCATATCTAGGGACCCCCTGTGTCTCGTTACAGTGTTGTACTTCAGGTTGCGCATGCGCAGCTCTACTCCCCTCGCCTACTACTCCAGGGCGGAAGCCTTGATCCAGGCGTCCTTTGGGTAAAATCCCCATGTCGCTAGACCCGCTCGCTCTCGATATAGGACATGTGGAGACAATGGGGTTCCTCACTCGACATTATGTTGGACATATTGTTGGATATATTGTCGGGGATCAGACTTCGAGTATATAAGGGTATTTTGTACCGTATAACTGCAGAAACTAGAGCATAGTCTGAGGGATGCACACATTTGATCAAAATGATCAGTAAGGCTGCTTACAAGATACCCCAGTAAGGCATAGATACATTTTGGTGGTTAACGTTTCACGAGTAAGTTGAATGGGATTGCGTCGGGTGGCGGTGGAAATGATCAGTAAGCATGCTTACAAGATACCCCCCGGATGCACATTTGATAGAAATTGACGAGTATGTGTAGTGGAATATAAGTATACATGTTATACTAGTTTACGGGTAAGGCCGCGGAAACTGTCAACATGCATCTAAAATAGGTCGCGAAAACTGTCAAGCGATATTGTTTCAAGCTTTAGACACACATATGGCAAACGCAAACCCAAGAGAGGTCTCATGGTATGGTAGCTGCATACAAAATTTGAGAAGAATCCAATTAGCTGTTGTCAAGTTAGGCTCCAGAAACTAAATGTTACGGACCGACAAAAGAATGTTTGACCCTAGGTGGCGCCACCTTTAGACGCACATGTGCCAAACGCAATCCCAAGCGAGGTCTCATGGTAAGGTAGCTGCATACCAAATTTGAGAGGAATCCAAGTAGCGGTTGTCAAGTTATGCTCCGGAAACGAAATGTTATGGACCGACAAGAGAAAGTTTTGATCCTGGGTGGCGCCACCTGGGACGCATATGCGCCAAATGCAATCCCAAGCGAGGTCTCATGGTATGGTAGCTGCATAGCAAATTTGAGAGGAATCCAAGTAGCGGTTGTCAAGTTATGCTCCGGAAACGAAATGTTACGGACGGACGTACGGACGTACGCGGACGTACAGACGTACGGACGTACGGACAAGCTGAAACCAGTATACCAACCTACACTACGTGTGATTATAATGATTAAATGTTTAAAAGTGTTCCTATTTATGCGACCAGATGAAGATCTTCGAAAAATACCGGACATTAATGATATGTAGGTAGGTCATATCTCTGACTCCCGTATTTATAGTGTATTCGTTCGCGAACGTGCATTGAGAGAAGTGTTGTCCCGAAAGTGAATGTTGACGCGCACTGACCTTTGACTTCTGACTGCACTGTCACAACCGTACACGTGCCCGAGAATGACCTTTGACCCTGCGCGTCATGTTATCCGGTATTGTGCGCATGTGCAGGGTCAAACGTCACTTCGGAATTTCGTCACAATGTACACTAGGCGTCAAGATCCACTTTCTCAAAACTAGCGTTAACCCTGCTTGGCCTGGGCGAATTGAGGCTTAACCAGGCCTGGGGATTGGCCATTCCCAAAGACTAGTGGCAAAACTTCCCACAATAATCTAGGGATCCGAGATGGCCACACTCCAAGATGGTCACAATGATGACGTCGTTTCGGAGATAGCGTAGAAAGCTAGGTATGGTGGCGGACATAATATCAGGCCTGGAAGGTTTGATGAGCGTAATTAAGGGATATTCTGGTAAAACATATTCTAAAACTTTTTTTTATATATTTACCAAATCTGCAATGATATACATCAAAACAACCGGAAGTATATGTATTCTTGCTATGTTAATTTCAAGATATTGAAAAGCGACGTTAAACCCGTTTCACTCACTCACTCACTCACTGAAGATATTGATAATTTTTTGGGGTGACCTTTTACAACAACAATGACATCCCACAATAAATTAGCTTTAACACTATTGGCCTTCCAAAATCTTTATCCACTAGGTCTCATATTTTTAAGCTGACCAAATTGGCTAGGTGCAGCATTTAATTGAAGAAAACTGCCTCAAACTTCCAGTTGGCTTGTCACCTTGAAATCACCTTTTCGTCTGTCAAAGATGAGCATTTCTCCAGCTGATGACAAATATAACTTTGTCGAAATATTGAGACTGTCAATATGCGTTTGTTAACTTTATTCGGAGTGACTTTGCTTATGCATTATGCCAAGCTTATCAGTGGATCAACAAGATAAAGATGAGCAGCAACAGTAACAAGCATGATATTACAACAAAAACGATAAAAAGTACCAGATATGTATCGTTTTGTTCTTGATTCTCTTCCAGGTGTTCCATCTCTGGTTTCGCTTCAAGGACTGCCTTTGAGATATCCCTTACTAACTTTGGCATTACGCTTGTCCAAAAGATTGTCTCCCTCGGTTTTAAATCATATCCTACACCGATAGCTGGCGCTCCGTCATTCCCATTGTAAAATCTGATGTAGAGTTTGTCCCCCGCCTTGTATTTGAGATCTTCTTTTGGTGGCGGAGTTGGCCAGTGGTCTGAATCAATAATAAACATTCTGCAAGAGGAGGGAAAACAAAATGATCCATTAATGCCTCCAAGTCTAAAATTAAGGTGACGACGAATGCTTGTTTGTTGTTGGTGTCCACAAATTTTAAATCACGGGTACTGATGGTCTAATATCCTGCCTGCGTTCTATACGTTATACATATATCATTGCTTTTTTTTAAATATTGTAAACAAAGTAAATTTTAAAACCCTCTAGCGCTGCTCAGAAACAGTAGGGGTACTTACTTTTGTATTGTTATCAGTAACCTTCCGAACCATGCATTGTTTCGAATTTACTTACTCAAATTTAACAAAGTGGCTCCACTGCTTCATCATAATTCGACTCATATTTTTATCATCTTCAGTAAAATTATAAACGCTATGTCCGATTAGGGGAGAACCGAACAAATAAAATAAGTCCGAGCCATGGGTGACACCTGGAAATATACAACACAATATAAAACATTTATTCCGAGTTTCTAACGTCGGATATTCAGACGCGAAATAATCGGAAGCGTAATTATTATAAAATACTCCTTAGTTATTTGACCGTTAGTGATTATCCATTCGCAACTGCTCGGGGATCTCCGGTGGTAGATGGTAGAATCGGTCCCCTTCGTATATTTCCGCTCGGGACTACCGAATGGTGATTTTCCTGAGACATTTATCACGGACATGCACAATTGATTATATTCAACGATATCATTTTGTGCTACCAAGAAGAACAGTAAAGGAAAGTAGTTCTGGTACTTGCATCATCATTATATATCTACACGAAAATATTTTCATATCAATAAGAAAATAGACCTACATTCGACTGTCCGAGGCGAGAGGTTGGCCATCCTAGCTCAAAGTTTGAGTGTGTTTGAACGTATTGCATCAACAAAACATACACGTTTATCGCTCAGATGTGTAGGTCATTAAATCACAATAGAAACAAATTGGTTTACCTGTGTATTCGGGGTAGGGATAAACTGACGAACGCCACTCCCATCTGTACTGGAGTAACGATATGTTTCTCGCCGAAAGTAGTCCCAGGGTTTCCACAGTGCCCGAATCAAAGATGGCGTCACCGACAGCCTGCACAAAAATTATATTTTGGATGATTCAGAGAGAATTCGGGCAAATTGACTACATGTATGTTACAAGAACGACAAGAACGACAAGAACGACAACCAAAGAAATTCAAAGAATATATGTATTCAGAACGAATATATTCATCATGGGATAAATCTTAACATGGTGCAATGAGCTTTTTCTCTAAATTTATTTGAATGCTTAAAACGACCCATAACCAGCAAAAATTCTCCAAGCTGGATGCCCAACAGCAATCTTAATAAATTGGTATCCTAACGCTCTCCAATCGTATGCATGTATGTCGCTATAAAATCTCATTTACTTCAGTCGAATTTGGTGTTCATTGAGCCCGTCATGAATATTTAATAGCATTATGACATCACCGCCGTACTTGGACTTATCCACTTGTATTCGGGGAGAGGGATATCAAAGACCAGTCCAAATCTACCACGCATTACGGCGCCACATTGGCTAGATCGCGGCATCATCAAAGCATATTCCACCAGTTTGGAGTCCAAAAATCCCCTACCTTGAGCCACAGACATACCGGGATTAGTTGGCGCTCACGTCAATGCAAGCCGTATAGATCCTACAGGGATATATCCAAATGGGGTGCAGAAAGGATTTAATTAGACTGGCCCAACAGAAATGTATTTTTGGAATAAAATTTCAACAATTCAACACTTGAGTGTCTATTCCTGCTTTGCTTGTATAAATTTGCCTCAATTGTAAAACCGCTGTTCAAAACCATACGTACCTTACCGGTGATTATCAAGTCTGTGGTTTCATTTTTAGGATAGTTCCTTGCGTCATATTGTAGATAAAGTAAATCTGTGAACGAATAAAATACAAGTGAGATGTTAAATGAGTAATATGAAAGGATGATTGTCATTGTGATGCTGACGATTGAACGGATAGAACTGGCAAGGCGTTTAATTAGGTGAAATGTTTTAGGCAGTGCTAAGCAATTGTTAATACAAACGCGCCGCTCCGTTAGATGTTCCGATCTGCTCGTTTCGTCCCTTTCCATAGTTCCGTAAATCCTGGGTCTTGGCGTTTAGGACATCCCCAAGGGTGAGTTTTCCTTGTGCAGTTTTCATGTATCCGTATGAACGACTGCACACAAATTTTCTACAAATTTTCTGATTGTCCAGTTTCTTAGATCGTGCGAACGAGTAACCATTTTTATCTGCTGGCAGCACTCCGTCTATACTCGAATATAGAATGACGTCGCTGCCTTTTGAAACTGGGAACTTCTTTCTGCTGAAAGTCTGAGGCATTCTGAAAAATAAATCATGAAATTTGGTCTGCTTTTTAGCCCACCATCACCAGATGGTGAGCTGTTCAAATCGCTTTTCGTCCGTGGTCCGTCGTCAGTCAGTCAATCAGTCCGTCCGTAAGCAATTCTTGTTATCGCGATTTCTCAGGATCTACTGCATGGATCTTTCTCAAATTTGGTACACAGGTTCCCCTTGGGTTCTAGTTGTGCAAGATACCTTTCCTGGTCCAATTCGAAAATTCAATATGGCCACCAGGCAGCCATCTTGGATTTCCTCATGAAACTTTGTTATCGCGATTTCTCAGGAACTACATCATGGATCTTTCTCAAATTTGGTACACAGGTTCCCCTTGGGGTCTAGTTGTGCAAGATACCTTTTCTGGTCCGATTCGAAAATCCAATATGGCCATGAGGCGAGCATCTTGGATTTCCCCATGAAACTTTGTTATCGCCATTTCTCAGGAACTACTTCATGGATCTGTCTCAAATTTTGTACACAGGTTCCCCTTGGGGTCTAGTTGTGCAAGATACCTTTTCTGGTCCGATTCGAAAATCCAATATGGCCACGAGGCGAGCATCTTGGATTTCCCCTTGAAACTTTGTTATCGCGATTTCTCAGGAACTACTTCATGGATCTTTCTCAAATTTTGTACACAGGTTCCCCTTGGGGTCTAGTTGTGCAAGATACCTTTTTTGGTCCGATTCGAAAACCCAATATGGCCACCAGGCGGGCATCTTGGATTTCCCCGTGAAACTTTGTTATCGCGATTTCCAAGAAACTACTTCATGGATCTTTCTCAAATTTTGCACACAGGTTTCCCTTGGTGTCTAGCTGTGCAAGATACCTCTTCTGGTCCGATTTGAAAGCCCAATATGGTCACCAGGCAGCCATATTGGATTTCCCCATGAAACTTTGTTTTCGTGATATCTCAGGAACTAATGCATGGATCTTTCTCAAATTTGGTACACCGGTTCCCCTTGGGGTCTAGTTGTGCAAGATACCTTTCCTGGCTCGATTCGAAAATCCAATATGGCCAAAAGGCAGCCATCTTGAATTTTCCCATGAAACTTTGTTATCGCGATTTCTCAGGAACTATTTCACGGATCTTTCTCAAATTTTGTACACAGGTTCCTCTTGGGGTCTAGTTGTGCAAGATACCTTTTCTGGTACGATTCGAAAACCCAATATGGCCACCAGGCAGCCATCTTGGATTTTGTACACAGGTTCCCCTTGGGGTCTAGTTGTGCAAGATACCTTTTCTGGTTCGATTCGAAAATCAAATATGGCCACCAGGCAGCCATCTTGAATTTCCCCATGAAACTTTGTTATCGCGATTTCTCAGGAACTATTTCATGGATCTTTCTCAAATTTGTACACAGGTTCCTCTTGGGGTCTAGTTGTGCAAGACACCTTTTCTGGTCCGATTCGACAATTCCAATATGGCCACCAGGCAGCCATATTGGATTTCCCCATGAAACTTTGTTTTCGTGATTTCTCAGGGATCTAGTTGTGCAAGATACCTTTTCTGGTCCGATTCGCCAAATCCAATATGACCATCGGGTGGCCATCTTGGATTTCCCCATGAAGCTTTGTTATCGCGATTTCTCAGGAACTATTTCATGGATCTTTCTCAAATTTTGTACACAGGTTCCCCTTGGGATCTAGTTGTGCAAGATACCTTTTCTGGTTCGATTCGAAAATCCAATATGGCCACCAGGCAGCCATCTTGAATTTCCCCATGAAACTTTGTTATCGTGATTTCTCAGGAACTATTTCATGGATCTTTCTCAAATTTTGTACACAGGTTCCTCTTGGGGTCTAGTTGTGCAAGACACCTTTCTGGTCCGATTCGACAATCATCTTGGATTTTTCCATGAAACTTTATCATGAATTCTCAGGGAATTACTGCATAGATCTTTCTGAAATTTGGCACACAGGTTCCCCTTGGGATCTAATTGTGCCAGATACCCTTTCTGCTCCGATCTGAAAATCCAATATGACCACTGGGTGGCCATCTTGGAATTCCCCATGAAACTTTGTTATCGTGATTTCTCAGGAACTACTTCATGGATCTTTCTCAAATTTTGTACACAGGTTCCCCTTGGGGTCTAGTTGTGCAAGATATCTTTTCTGGTCCGATTCAAAAATCCAATATGGCCACCAGGCAGCCATATTGGACTTCCCCATGAAACTTTGTTATCGCGATTTCTCAGGAACCACTTCATGGATCTTTCTCAAATTTGGCACACAGGTTTCCCTTGGGATCTTGTTGTGCAAGATACCTTTTCTGGTCCGATTCGAAAATCCAATATGGCCATCAGGTGGCCATCTTGGGTTTCCCCATAAAACTTTGTTATCGTGATTTCTCAGGAACTACTTCATGGATCTTTCTCATATTTTGTACACAGGGTCCCCTTGGGATCTAGTTGTGCCAGATATCCTTTCTGCTCCGATTTGAAAATCCAATATGACCATTGGGTGGCCATCTTGGATTTCCCCATGAAACTTTGTTATCGTGATTTCTCAGGAACTACTTCATGGATCTTTCTCAAATTTTGTACACAGGTTCCCCTTGGGGTCTAGTTGTGCAAGATATCTTTTCTGGTCCGATTCAAAAATCCAATATGGTCACCAGGCAGCCATATTGGATTTCCCCATGAAACTTTGTTATCGCTATTTCTCAGGAACTACTTCATGGATCTTTCTCAAATTTGGCACACAGGTTTCCCTTGGGATCTTATTGTGCAAGATACCTTTTCTGGTCCGATTCGAAAATCCAATATGGCCATCAGGTGGCCATCTAGGGTTTCCCCATAAAACCTTGTTATCGCGATTTCTCAGGAACTACTTCATGGATCTTTCTCATATTTTGTACACAGGGTCCCCTTGGAATCTAGTTGTGCATGATACCTTTTCTGGTTCGATTCGTAAATCTAATATGGCCACCAGGCACGCCGCAGCCATCTTGGATTTCCCCATGAAACTTTTTTATCGAGATTTCTCAGGAACTACTGCATGGATCTTTCTCAAATTGTGTACACAGGTTCCTCCTGGGGTCTAGTTGTGCAAGATACATTTTCTGGTCCGATTCGACATTTCCAATGTGGCCACCAGGCGGACGTGTTGGATTTTGCCATGAAACTTTGTTATCATGATTTCTCAGGAAGTGCTGCATGGATCTTTCTCAAATTGGGTACACAGGTTCCCCTTGGTATCTAGTTGTGCAAGATACCTTTTTCGGTCCAATTCGAAAATCCAATATGGCCACCAGGCAGCCATCTTGAATTTCTCCATGAAATTTTGTTGTTATGAATTCTCAGGGAATTACTACATGGATCTTTCTCAGATTTGGTACACAGGTTCCCCTTGGGGTCTAGCTGTGCAACATACCTTTTTTGCTCCGTTTCGAAAATCCAATATGGCAACATCTTGAATTTACCCATGAAACTTTGTTATCGAGATTTCTCAGGAAGTACTGCATGGATCTTTCTCAAATTTGGTACACAGGTTCCCCTTGGGGTCTAGTTGTGCAAGATATCTTTTTCGGTCCGATTCGGAAATCCAAGTTATGCTTCAAATTAATACGGTATTCCCGAGTTGTTACGTTGCATCACAAGAGTCGGCGGATCAAACTGTGGGGCATATTCTATATATTGAGTATAGCGAATATCCATACCTTCACCTTCTATATCAAGGAGTTCAAATGATTCCGAATTAAAATGTATTTCTTCAAATTTTAAATCAGTTTACTTTAGTCCATGCCGTTGGAAGTGAACTGCCCCACTGTTTCGTCTGCCGACGGGTCAGCTACACGAAGGGACGTCACTCCAGTGACAAGTGTAGACTACTTCGTGTTTCGATCCAAGGGAGATAATCAGGATTCAGACACTTTCAAAGTTTCAACATTACTGCACGGACCGGATCTCTTCAGTATTAAGCTGTGTACCATCTTACTATTTTCGAGCATGGTATCTTGAAAGAGATATCTCAAACTAGCCCAATTAATTATAAAATCTTAGGTATGTTTCATAGCTCATGCCAAAGTGTCAAAGAGATTTGTCTTCGCTTCCAGTGCCCAGTGATGACAAGTGCAAAAAAAATAAATAAAAAATACTACAAAACGAAGACGAAAGATCCTCCGGACATTCACTTTCAGACTAACTGTGCTCATCTCACTTGTACTATAACAACCAACATAAGTACAGTATCTAGAAATCTTGAAACTCCTGAAACTTATAAAGATAATATCTTGGTGTTTTCCAGTGTCCCTTTTTCGATCTTTTTCGCTCAAATTCGAAATTCTGCAAACAAAATTACAAATCAATCGTTTGTTCTTAGTATTGGACAAAAAGATCCTCTTGTCATTAGCATAAAATTATCAGACAATGGTGGGCGCCAAGATCCTTCAACGATCTCTCGTTGTATTTGTTGTAATCCACAGATTGGTTATTCAAAGTCTCTCCCGAGGTTGTAGCCCGTCTAGCAGTATCGCTTCGACGCTATTTTACACAGTCCACGTGGTGCAGAACAGAGGTCAACTTTTCAATGCGTTTGCGCAGCTCTATTCTTGGACGGAATTGTGTACATACGAACAATCAGTGTTATTTTTTGAGCCAGATGAAATTTTGCCGTATTTCGCAATACACATGAACCGGTTTACGTCGAACATTGTAAAATTGTCAAGGTAAACTGGTTCGTGTGTACCTGGCCTAACTCTCGAGCCTAAACAACTGCAGAGAATGACGACCAAACAAACTGGTTCGTGTGTTTTCCTTGACAAGTGAGACCAAATTTGTGGGAGACTGTTACGGCCATTCACTATATCCTTCTCTGTGCCATACCGGTAACATTCGGGGCATTTTTAAAAGGCATTTTTAGGGCGATTTTTCGGTGAGATTATTCGATTTTTTTGTGTTTGTGTGAAGTATGTGTCTTCGCAAAAACTGCATGATAAATTTGTAAATAATAATCTGATGTGAAATAAAATGTTTTTTCCCCATTTTTACTCACAGAAAAGCCGGAACTTTATAGAAAAATGACAAAAACATCACTTTTCTGGTACCCCATATGGTCGCCATTTTGAATTCACCCATGGTCTTCTGCTTGAAGGTTATGCATATAGCTGGTTCCAAATGACCCCAATATGATGAACTATGAAGTCACGAAGTGTCAGCTTTCATTTTCAGATGCGTATGGGATTTCTGAGGGGAGAATGAGGGCCATATTCTGTTCAAATCTGTGCTTTTTCTTGTCCTATTAAAGGCATCGTTGTGTAAGTAAGACTGGGTTATTGACGTTGCCAAATTGAGACAGCGAAGTTCGATCCCACGTTCCGAGCTTAAATCATTAGTCACTTGGAAGAGGATATTGTGTTACCACAAATAGAGCTCTGAAAAAAGCGAAAACGTTAAAAGTCACGATTTCGAGATGTTACGGATCGTCATGTCGACCGTTAACATCGCAAAGACAAAGCCTCATATTATGGTTGAAACCGGTTCATGTGTATTGCGAAATACGGTAACATTGCAACTGGCCCAAACAATACAATTGATTGTTCGTGTGTACACAATTCCGCCCAAGTATAGAGCTGCGCAAACGCATTGAAAAGTTGACCTCTGTTCTGCACCACGGGAAATGTGTTAAATAGCGTCGTGGCGATACTGCTAGGCGGACTACAACCTCATGCAGGAGAGCCTTTGAATAACCAATCTGTGGATTACATCAAGTACAAAAAGCAGACCAAATTCTAAGTTAGGGGCTGTCATGTCGACCCTTAACATCGGAATTCTACAGTGCTGGCAGCCTAACTGCCGTAATGCATTAGTACATGTATTTCAGCAATGCTATGTCGTCACAAGTGAAAGGCGCCGCACAGTAGGCCTTAACCTAATACAAAATTCAAGCTATTACCTTTAATATCAACTTGTTTAGGTAGAATATGGACACGGACCATATAGGAGGTGAGGTTTTCTGAACCACCCGCCTCCAGAGCTGTCAAATAAATATCATAGTTTTTCAAAAGCACAGACTAGAACTTCCAGCTAATGGATACAGCTGTCATACTTACAAACAGAATTGCAGTCGTCTAACATCCTTCTCTTATGTGGGAACAGACATCCTTATCAATGTGTGTGGTGCACTTTAGGTATGGCACATTGTGTGTATGATGCATTGCGGGTATAATGCACTGCGGGTATGATGTATTGTGGGTATAGTGCACTGTAGATATGATGTACTGTGTGTATTGTAAGTAAGGAGTACTGTATCGTGCACTGTGAGTAAAGTGCACTGTATGTTTTGCGCATTGTGAGTATGGTGCAATGTGGGTATGGTGCATTGTGAGTATGGTGCACTTTATGTATGGCACAATGTGTGTATGATGCATTGTTGGTATAGTGCACTGTGAGTATGGTGTACTGTATGTATTGTAAGTGAGGTTCACTGTATGAAGCACTATGAGTATGAGTATGAGTATGAGTATGAGGTGCACTGTATAATGTACTGTATGTATTACGCATTGTGAGTATGGTACACTGTTGGTATGATGCATCGTGAGTATGGTGCATGTGGGTATGATGCATTGCGAGTATGGTGCACTTTAGTTATGATGCGCTGTGGGTATGATGCATCGAAAGTATCAGAGCTGTCAAATAAATATCATAGTTTTTCAACAGCACAAACTAGAATTTCCAGCTAATGGATATAGCTATCATACTTACAAATAGTATTGCAGCCGTCTAACATCCTTCCCTTCAATGGTGAGTATGGTGCAGTGTATGTCTTGTACACAGTGAATGTGGTACACTTTAGGTATTGTGCACTGTGGGACGATGCACTGTATGCAATGTTCATTTTGAGTATGGTGCATTGTGAGTATGGTGCATTTTGGGTATGGTGCATTGTGAGTATGGTGCATCGTATGTGGGATGCATTGTGAGTATGATGCATCGTGACTATCGTGCATTGTGGGTATGGTACATTGTGAGTATGATGCATCGTGACTATGGTGCATTGTGAGTATGGTGCATTGTGAGTATGGCGCACTGTGGGTATGATGCATTGTATGGTGCATTGTGAGTATGATGTATTGTGAGTATGGTGCATTGTGGGTATGACACATTGTGAGTATGGTGCATTGTGGATATGGTGCATTGTGAGTATGGTGCATTGTGAGTATGGTGCATTTTGAGTATGATGCATTGTGAATATGGTGCATTTTGAGTATGATGTATTGTGAGTATGGTGCATTGTGGGTATGATGCACTGTGAGTATGGTGCATTGTGAGTATGGTGCATTGTGAGTATGGTACTTTGTGAGTATGATGCATTGTGAGTATGGTGCTCACCATGATGCAATGTGATTATGGTGCATTGTGAGTATCGTGCATTGTGAGTATGACGCATCGTGGGTATGATGCGTTGTGAGTATGGTGCATTGTCAGTATGGTGCATTGTGAGTGTGATGCATTGTGGGTATGGTGCATTGTGAGTATGGTGCATTGTGAGTATGATGCATTGTGAGTATGGTGCATTGTGAGTATGATGCATTGTGGGTATGGTGCATTGTGAGTATGATGCATTGTGGGTATGGTGCATTGTGAGTATGGTGCATTGTGGGTATGATGCATTGTGGATATGATGCATTGTGGATATGGTGTATGGTGCATTGTATGATACAGTGTGAGTATGGTGCATTATTCTGATGATCAAAGGCGATGCCTGCGATGCTCTTTAGTACTATATCAATCCTTTCTCCAGGTGAGTCTATTTTGGTAAATACCGGTACATGAGCGGCAAAATCTTCGCCTCATTGAGTGGAGACCCTTCAAGCTGGAAATTTATGCTTGTCCCACACAACCATCGCCAGGATCATCACTATCAGTTAATAGGCTCTAATCTGCCCATCTCTTTAATTTCATTACTCGATTTCTCAAGTTATGTAAGTACAACCGTTTAGTTCGGGAAAAGTATTCATCATGGGAGTTCGAAATTTGGCAAGATTATCCTGAACTAGTTGAAGAAAGAAAGTGTTCCTAAGATTTGTGAATGTGGTTCTGAGATATTTAGGTGTGCCTAAGTTTTCTGAATGTGGTTCTGAGACATTAAGGTGTGCCTAAGTTTTCTGAATGTGATTCTGAGATATTAACGTGTGCCTAAGTTTTCTGAATGTGGTTCTGAGTTATTAACGTTGTTGTTGTTGTTGTTGTTGTTGTTGGTGGTGGTGAGATATTAATGTTCAAACTGTGACCATCGCATTTTATCCAATTTTTGTTCAAATATGAAAAGATAGGCATCTAAATTGGAACTTCATATCTATCAACCGCACAACCAATATGATCGCATATTTGAGATCTCAGAGATGTAAGTTTTCCAATAATATATACATCTATGTTGGTCATTTTCATCGTTTCCACAATAGGACGACACATGCTAAAGTCCATTTTAATTAGTCGTCTACTTACAAAACGACTACCATTTCTTCGTGATATCGATCATATATCACACTTGAAATAACTTTGTAATTCTCTCCATATAAAACTCCAGTACATTTGTTTCATGTACCGAGCCTCAATTACATAGCGAGACGTCATAATGTATTCATACTCACTGGCACAAAGGTCATTGATTCCGTATTAAGTAATAACAGGCAGTCCGCTGGAGTGTCGCTTATATCCCATGCCCAGTGAAATTGCCGAATGATGAACCGCACACACCTCTATCACCGTTCACGGCATTGTTGACGTTTGTGCTGGTAAACACGAATATATTATGACATCTCCCTATGTAATTGAGGCCCGGTACATGAAACAACTGTACTGCAGTTTTATATGAAGACAATTACAAAGTTATTTCAAGCGTGTTATATTATCGATATCACGGAGAAATGGTATTCATTTTGTTCAGTTTGTTCTCCACGCTACAAAAAAGAAAATTTCTGCAAACTTGTCTACTGATTTTTGACAAACTCCAAAATAGACGACTATTTAAAATGGACAGACTATAATGAGTGTGTGAAGATCCACTCAGGTGAGCCTTCAGGCAGTAAATGTCCTAATTCAAGGCAATGGACGTGAAACAGCGCAATTTCTTCAGCAAAGCCAATACTTGCCAATGGTAAAATTATAGCTTTCACAACTTGGGAGAAACCCAATGGCGAACCATAGGTAGAATGGACTACCGATCGTAAATGGAGTATTGTGAGATACAAGTCAATACAGAACCACATTGAAATTATACTTACAACAGGAAAGATAATGTATAATTATATATTTCTGAAAATATATGGATGATTGTAGTTCATTTATATCCAAGATAAGAAATGTACTAACGCCACCTTCCACACTCATCCCGAGTGGTCCCGATCAGCAGAGATTTGGCGTTGATTTCTCCGGTCTTCAATAATTCCTTGGGATAGTTCGGTACAACGTCATCTCCGACAACGGCCGGGAATTCATACCCATCATACATCTAAAAACGAATTTGTGTCATGGTATCAACTTAAATTCATTAAAACGAGGAACAGTCAAAATGCCATATAAAAGCTTGATCATCTGAGCTATGATGCCGGTGTGGAGACTAAGAATGTCCGGTGGCTAAGAGTGTCTGTCTCGTATCTTCTAACCCAGCTAGGACACTTTTCTCCACATTGGGGACAAGTGTCCGTCCTTGGTTGGTTGCAATAGAAAATGATATGAGAAGGGACACTAATCATCAGGACATTTTCATCCATCATATCAGCTAATAGGTATATTCCTAGGTCCCAATGAAGAGTAAACTTTTCTCTCTGAGTTGTAATGTGCGCAACCAGCAGTAGTATAGAAAGGGCAAATTTCGTAATATTTCTGCGAGAGAGGAGACCGCAAATGACATCACAAATGATGTCAGTCACGTCCGGTCTAGATGAAAGGTTCAACGGTCACATTCAGTCAAGTGAGATTGATTGGATGTATAACTACGTTGTTCCCGGAAAAAGATACGGAAAACCGGAATTTACACCTCAAAATTCGTAAAAAGACCATGTCAAATGGGTCTTGGTGGGCCCTAGTTGGTCCCAATGAGCCTTGTACGGCCTCATCTTGAAGCCTGAGGTGGTTTGTTCATTGTGGGTCGATGAACTCACTTCCGCCGATTACGTCAGTTCCGTGAACGACGTCACTTCCGCCGATTACGTCAGTTCCGTGAACGACGTCACTTCCGTTGACGACGTCACTTCCGGCGATGACATCACTTCCGGCGATGCCATCACTTACAAGTTATAGATACCGGCGGCACCGCCAGTCACTTCCATAAAGGTTCGAAGGCCAATGACCAACGCGTATATACGATGACATCACTTCCGCGTTATGGCGTTAAGATAGTGTGTCAAGTCGCTACGATAGAGCGTTAAGGTGTTGATACTGGCGTTAAGGCGTAACGACCGGCGTTAAGGCGTAACGACGTTGGCGTGCGTCATCAGGATTCGATGAATTAGTGACAATTTCAAGAGATATCACGTGATCATTTAGATCAATCTGAGCTTTTGACCTATCTTCCTAGGGCGCAAAGATAGGTGTTTGCGGTTGTTACTGTATTACGTCTATAAAACCAGCCCTACCCTACGTGCACAGTAGACGTCTAACCGTCAGCATGGCTTTTCGTTGCCTTGTGTTTCTAGTTTTGTGACATTTAAACGCGGGTGAAAAGGAAGCGCTTGGTCGGCGTCGGGCCTCACAGGTGTTTATTCTGAATACGAACTTGCATTCTGTGGCGGTGACATAGTGCATCATTTTCCAACACATGACTTGATAGGGCTATAGCATCATCGCTCTGAATATTTGTATTCGTTGCTAGGGGCCGTGTGGTAATGTCATTCAAGATAACCACATGAACAGCTACAATAAAAGCGTGGATGGAATACAAATCATCACAGGGATCACTTTCTGTTCTTGTGATGTTTTTAGAAATATGCAGTCAGTATATTTATCTGTAGGCTCTTAAGACTTCTTGTCAGTACTCCGTCATCGTTTTCCACTACCCTATTAATGTTGCGTTTAAATGAATGTGGACGAACGTTTTACCAGACACTACGATATGACACCGAATAAATATACATGGGTACAGAGAGATCGAGTGCCTAGAAGCCGTTGAGCCCACTGATGCATATATAATGAGACTGTTGAGAGTCTATCCACTGACACCGAGAGTCTACCCACCCACAGCCAGATCGAACGCTCTGCCGCTGATAGTCCGGTTAAATCACTGGGAAGCGTGAGTGAGGAAGACGAGAAACGAACCTTTTGAGATCATATGGTGACAGCGGTCATTAAAACCCATGATGCCGCGATCGAGAACGATGAAGGGGACAACTTACAGGAGGCTTTCACCCAAATGCGCCCCTACATCATGAAAACAGTTATGGTGATCTATGAACGGCAACGCCTGCTCTCGCTTGAAATGAAGGGCGATTCCACGCATACGTCCGCCAGGAAGATACAGTGTCACTTGGAAGAGGATATGGGTTACCACTCACAGAGGCTCTGAAAAATGCGACCGGCACGGATTCGAGCCCAGCTGGTCCATGTGTGGAAGTTTGTCAGTTACTTGCCAACAGGCGGTGGTTCTCTCCGGGTACTCCGGCTTCCTTCACCAACCAAACTGACTGTCACCACATGAGTGAAACAACCTTGAGTGTGACATTAAGCCAAACCCCCCTCTGAAAAATGCGATCAAATGCGAACACAGCTGTTTTAGGATATGTTGCCGATACGGTATTATCATGGACTGCCCGACGACGCTTGGAGATGGACCAGAGTGGATCGAAGGCCGTTAAACAAGAACAAAAGCGAACAAGACCGAAGATTGATGCATCACAATGGCAATTTCTCAAAGGGCGACTTCAGATTGGACAAGAGCGAACACGACCGAAGATTGAACTTTCTTAAATGGCGACTTCCAATGAAACAATACACGGACAAGAGCAAACGAGGATTGTAAACACACCCATAGCGGCTTTATTCAGTCCGAAGGAGTAATAGATTGTGTAATACGCAATAGTCTTTTGGTGTTCTCTCATTGGACTAGCAAATCAGAATAGTGCGTAGCACGGAGCACACCAGTTGAACTATTTCCGAAACACTTAGGGATAGAGAGCTGGAACTTTCCATACTATATACTTGGATTAAGCTGTAAAAGTAAGTGTAAAATAATCTACCTCCTGCCCCTCTGCCCCTAGGATTTTAGTCACGAAATGAGAACGATAATATTCGCGTGAAAGTCAAAATGGTTCAGCTATCTTGCTGTCTTCGTTCCGGAGCCGTCCCCTCCTTCCCCCCCCCCCTCTCCGAAGGCAAATAGGGTAAAGACACTCATTCCAAGGTCCTACAGGGTCAAAACATTCATTTCAAGGGCAGGTAGGGTCAATATACTTAGTCCGAGGTCAGATAGGGACATGACACTTATGCCGATGGCAGATAGGATCAAGATCCTCATCCCGAGGGTATATAGGGTGAAGATACTCATTTCGAGGGCAGATTGGGTGAAAACACTCATTTCGAGGGCAGATTGGGTGAAAACGCTCATTCCGAGGGCAGATGGGGTCGAGACACGCATTCCAAGAGCAGATAGGGTCAAGACACTCATTCCGTGAGCAGATAGTATCAAGACACTCATTCCGTGCAGATAGGGTCAAGACACTCATTCTGAGGGTAGATAGGGTCAACTTATTCCAAGGACAGAAAGGGTGAAGATACTCATTCCCAGGGCAGATAGTATCAACTGACTGACTGACGCAAATACTCACTGACTCACTCATTCACTGACTCACTCACTAACTCACTCAACGACTTACTCACTCACTCACTCACGCACCCACCCACTGGACACACCTATCATGCATTGCCCACTACACCCCCCACGCCCACCTGCGCGGTTCATTTAGAGTCAGCATGGCCCGTCTGTCGCCCATACACGCCCAAGTGCTACCCTAAAATACCGTCTTTCTCTATTAGGCCTCCACTTCTCATGCGTACCATGAAGTCACATCCGGTCGAAACTACCTAAAGCGTAGGCTAAACGTAGCTTCAACATGACACCCGCCACTACCCAGTTGGACCCAGTATGGCCCTTCATTCGCTCAAACTCGCCCCAGCATATCCTCTTCCTCTACTACTCCTCGACTGCGCATCATGACGTTGTTTTCGGTCCGAACCAACCCATGCGTCGTCTATATGCTGGGGGCTACAAGACGAGACCAAGCACGGTTCATGTTGACCCAGGATATCCCATAGATTGCCAAAACACACCCCTGCGCACGCCCAAAATGCCCTCTTTCTCTATTACGCCTCGATCCATGACGTCATTTTCGAACCAAACCACATCCATCATAGTCTACACCACGAGAGCTTCACGGAGATACCCTCCATACCATACCATATTTGTTGCAAGGATAGACCCTAAATTGCTCGAACACCCTCCTGCGCACCCTAAAAATGCCCTCTTTTTACTACTCATTGAAGTAGTAGTAATGCGCACCGCTACGTCAGTTCCGGCCAATGCTACATACATCGTAGCCTACTCCAACAAGGTTTCAAGACGAGACGATGTACTCCATATTTGAACAGCGAATGGTCCCTCAATCGTTCAAATACTACACTGCGCACTCCCAAACTACCGCCTTTCTCTCAAACTACCGCCTTTCTCTAGTACGCCTCGACTGCCTATGCGTACCGTGACCAAACCACCCCAGTCGTAGTCGACATGTAGTCAGGTGGCTTAATGCCAAGTGGTTCGTGAAGAGACCTTACACGTAGGGTTCACCCAGAACCATTAGACCTTTCCCCCCATATTTTGGGGTCTGTTGTCCGCATTTCTCCCGGGAAAATCCTAGTTTTACCTGCACTCCATTCATCAGATGACTGAAAGTGACCTCGCGCCGGGTGTAATCTTTGACCAGGAAGTGATCTTTTATCTTTGACCACGACGGGACGTACCTTTCTATGCTTTATGATATACCAGATACTGGCTAGCTCTCTCTCGCTCACCCGCCTTCTCTCTTCATAACAAAGCAATTTGTACGTATGCAAATCATTTTTGAAAGTTAGATGTTCAGCATCATAATTACATTCGTATTCTTACGTGATATCTTTTCATCAGGACTGTAACGTTGATAGTTTTCAGACATTCTTTGACCTCCTTCAGGCTGGATCTCTCACAGTCCAAGTGTTTGCCTAGTGTGAAAACTTCTTTCTCAGAATCATGCTCTGGTCGCCTCGAGGCCGAGGCAGATGATGGGGCTCCACTTTGACAAATCACAGAGCGGAACAAACCTGAGAGATGATATATGTTAGACTAGATTTAAAACAAGTGAGAAATGACTACATTATGTTCAAAACCTGCGGCTGTGACAGTAACACAGTAAAAGATATATCGGCAGAGGAAGTGGTCTGCATATGGGCTAACTAATTCATGTACGTTAGAGAAAAAATTACAAGCGTCTGATCCATCATTCATAATTCAGCCGTCGTCTATTAAAGAATATCTGCGTCCATAATCCAAAGACCTATTCTAGCTATTCTTATAGGCATCTGAATTTCAAGATTATCGTAATCAGAAACGTCCTGTTCGATAAGATTTATTGATGCAAGATTCACGTGTTCTGTATCTATATTTCTTGTATATCATAATAATTCACAACAACAAAAATCAAGAGTCTAACACAAGTTTCCATTCGCAAGCTTTTGTTACAATGATATGGCAAAAAATAGAACCTTCCATGGCAGGAAGCGTCAAACCCGTCGTCATACCCAGTATTCATTTGATGTGAATTTCATAGCTGTACCTATGTTCGTTGTGAAGATACAGTCGCGGGATTATTATGAACAAATGGTAAGATCAACAACTAGGATTGGATGTGTCGTGGGTTCGATTCTCCTTGACGGTCAACGGTTAAATACTAAATTGTCATTTCGGTTATATAAAACCAGTCGCGCGTATTATCAATGGGTCGTGATGAACACTTCCAGCGCCCAGGAAGATGTAAGAGGTGAGGCAGCTGGGGCATTGGCGTTATTGGCTATGTGTTGACGGGGACCACCTCAGCCAACTTACTACTGGGTATTGCGAGGTAATACATGAGGACTGAGATTTCTTTCTTCTGCTAATGGTTTTGATAGGTTTTCCAGACCATGGGGCTTGTTTCCGCCTTCGTGACCGACAAAGTGACGTGGTACGTGTCATGGATCATGATTGGCGTGAGGTTCGGGAGGGGTGCAAAGAGGGTACCCGTTGTGGTGTTGTGTTTGGTGACACCGGCTACGACTCCGGCGCCGATAGCAGTGGTTGTTCTATCTGTTGCTGCACCCAGACTCAGCGCTGGGGTTTGCCCACCAAATTTTGTGAGACATGCATGTCTGCCAGCCCTGTGGGTTGAATAGTTTCCCTTGACGGAGCATTTCATTCACCAAATCAGGCATTCAGGTACCGGAAACTACCTGGTTCTGAACGAAACGCCCCTACGAACAAATGATAGTTTGTGTGTCTTTTTCTTTTGCCCGTTGACTTGTGTGGCCAGACACACAAGCTTTCTCTCTTTCTTACATATTGAAAAGGTGATTCATCATAGTAGGATACTCTTTTTAATGTGCAATGTCTCTCATAAGAAACGATTCTTCCTCTATAAGAAATGCTGTTTGTTTGTCTTAAAAAAACACTTTCCTAATGCAGCTTTTCATTAAAATTCGCATATCGAAAAGGGGTAATTGTGCAACATTGTATCGATTTCTCAACAGTGACCTATTGTTGTTGACGATCGTTACAATGTTGCAAACATTTTTGAACTTACCCTGGACTGATCCATACTTGGTCGCCACGCTGAAATTTATATTGACGTTGACGTTGCAGGGGTAGCCTGGGGTGCAAGACGGCACGGGCATGGGCTTCGTTACGCCTGGTGACATTGATGGCGGCCCTCTGGATGCTACGGTGATAGGCCCGATTTTACCTGTTTCGGAAGTTCACTTACTGCTGTGCATTCTTTGCCGTAAAAAGCTTGTACATCCGGCCTTTGGAGGTACAATTGAACCTTTCGCCGACGGAAAACTTGTTTTAACTTCTTTAAAGGACGATGGCTGAATATTGAATGACAGACTAGACGCTTGTATTGTGGGTATTCAGAAACAGTTGGATGATTTCTTCGAGAAAATTTGGTTCCTTTATCGGTTTCTGGTCTTGAAAGTCTGTTTGAATGCGTTGACGAGAGTTTTCCGTGTTTCCCGTGTAAGCGCACGACCCTCGGGCATATTTCGATAGAATACGGTTGCAGGTCAAGAGATAACGATTAACGCTTCAAGTGTTTACGAAACGCGCTCATGTCGACCAAGCCGTCCCATGGCCCTGATGATGACAGGAAAATGGCGCCGGGCAGCTCGATGCAATCTAGTCTCGTGTTTTAAACCAGGCTTGTACTTGCGATTGACCAATCTCCTGTGACTTGGCTGCCAAGATGTAGGTTGGCAGGTCCTCGATAAGCACGTCGTCCGCACTTGGCTCGGCCTGCTCAAACCTGGACCATTGATCGGGATTCAGGGTGAAATGCATCGTGAATTCATTCAGTCAAGCCAACTGAGGAAATAAAAAGCCGCGGCGGATGTAGATATCGTGACACCGATGAATGCGGTTGACGTTCAGTTCGCCACTCAATACCAGTTTGAATTTTCTCCAAGCACTACAGGACAGCCGAAGGACAGACGGCTGAGCTTGTGGCGGGTCACTGTCACACACAACCCCCAATTTTTAGATGATCTTGACGCGCTTCTCATACGCGAGACGGAAACATTGGGGACCAATCGCGCACGAAAAGTTTCGTCACCCTGAAGTGGGTTGGTGTACATCAATGGTTTTTGTGCTCACGAAGGAGGAATTGACGATTGACGGACTGCGGTCCGCGTCCATACTTTACATGTTGAGCGGGTTTCGATGACGTCACCAGTTCAAGGTCAAATTGCTGCCCTATCGCTGACATACATCTACTTTCTCTACTGCTCCCCGCGTCCGCATGTAGTCAACTATGCCCAAGTGCGCCTCTAATCGTACTTCTCATGACGTCACCGAAGACGTCACCGATGACGTCACCTAGTCTTCTCTGGGTACACGCTATGGGCCATCCCAAGGCCTACCCCTATGGACTAATGCATAGGGTGTACGTTTCACCCATTCGAGTGACGTCACTGATGAAGTCGCGTGACCTGTATAGCCACCTCAAAACCATGTGTCATACCAGAGATCCACAGGCCTACCCCTATGGGCTAGTGTATATGGGTGTATGCGTAGGCATGTCTCCAGTTCGCAGCCTAACATGCGCTTTCTCTACTATTCCTCGACTGCGCATGCGCACTTTGACGAAACACCTCAGGCACATTCAAGTCGTATACACCACGAAACTTTCAATACGACTCCAAGCATACGACACTTGGATACAGGATGATAGACAAATCCCCCAAACGTTCCATTGCGCAACCGTAAATGCCCTTTCTCCGGGCTTTCGCTGCTGCTGATGAACAGCATCTCAGTCATAGCCTACATACGAGAGCTTCAACACCACACCTGCACGTTTCATTTGAACACAGGATGATCCAAAGATCGTTGAACCACTGCCATGCGCATCCCTAAATGTCCTTTCCTCTGCCTTTCACTAATACTGATGATGTCACAGATGACATCACAGTAAGGTGACTTTTATTATCCAAGTTGCCACGGATACACTCTGTGACCGCTGTCCAAGGTCCTGGGCCAAAGGCCAACCCCAAGGTTAACCTACCCTATTTCCACCCAATTCACGCCCCCACACGAGGCTTCCATTCTAAATCCTCGGAGATTTACAATTTTTATACTACTTGTGACATCAAATGTAGTAGAAAAAACTTGAGTTCGGGTTGGAATGGGTGCGTGTGTGGGTTGTGACTTTGTGTGTAAAGTGGGTATATATTTGAGACATACTGTATCCGACTTGGGGATTCTATGGAAAGCTCTCTTTGTGTAGCATAGTGTGACTTTGTAGTCGTAGTAGAGAAAGTGAAAATAGGATCGCATGCTTTACTCGGGACTAGATGTCTATATACACCCCTATACACTATCCCGTAGGATCGACTAGTGCCTTGTGGATCTCGGCGATGAACATGGACCATGGGGTGTATCCAGGGAAGACAAGTTCCGTGACTGTGACGTAATCTGTGACGTCATCAGTATTTTCGGGTTCGTAATATAAAACTGGACCCCTATAAACTGGCCCTAACGAATGACTAGTGACATTCATGCATGGTACATGGACGATGGAGTGTATCAAGTGAAGAGATCAGGTGACTGGTGTCACCGAAAGCGCAGTGTAATGGGAGAGTGTGATTGTAACCTTGTGTGTACAGTGGGTATATGAAGGCCATACTGGGCTCAATGTGTGTGTAGAACGCCCTCTTCAATGTTCTTGCCATGGTGTGGCATATGACTTCTGGTCAGTACGCTGGTATTTTTTTCACCACCCTTGTAATGTTGTGTTTAATTTGATGGCACGGTACTCATGAGCACTCATGGATATTGGATTGCATTGCGGGTGGGTTGTGGTGTGCACAGAGTTCATAACCAATCCACATATACGAAAATGCTCTTTTTCCACTACTTTCTGAGTGTGCAGGTGCATATCAGCGGACATACGACGGTCAGGACACTGTACACAACACGAGATTCACTAGATATGGGCCACTAGTGTTTGTAGGGTGTATGTAGACGCCTAGTCTCGAGTGCGTATCCAGTCCGACCACGGTTTGTCTACTACTGATGATGTCACACTTAGCACGGAATGACGTCGCAGTCAAGTGACCTGTATACCCAAACCACAGGAACTGCATGATGCACATGGCGTATGTGCATACCCAGGTGTCTATGTGAGGTATGTGGTCGTGTCTGCAGACTCCGCAGTCAATTGATCCGCCATCAACGTGTCGTCCGTGTCGGACTCCCTCCAGCGGTTGAATAGCCCACCCATAAAGAGTACTTGGTTTGTACTTTTCGTATAAGCTAATGGAGTCAATTGACAAGACGTTAATGATATGAAACATATCATTAACATAATGGAGTGAGTGAGTGGCTGACTAGGGTTTAACGTCGCTTTCAACATTTTTTCAGCTATATCACGACGGGGAAGGGAAGGGAGGGGAGGGGCAGGGGCAGGGGTACCTACTTGTAACAGAGCAGATCTAATGCTGCCATTTTACAGTGCTGTCCCACTGAAATATCATGCCGTAGGCAGACATGACACCCCACTCAGTCACATTATACTGACACCGAGCGAACCAGTCCTTGTTCTATCCTCTTAATACTGAGCGTAAGCGAGGGAGCAACAAGTTCCATTTTTCAAGTCTTAGGTATGACCCGGCCTGGGATCGAACCCAGTACCTACCGCTTACGAGGCCGACGCTCTAACCATTAGACCACCGCAGTGCGGTTTAACATAATGGATACTTCATCCGTCAGTTTGCGTATATTGTCGAATATGCCGTTTTTGTTGTTATTGAAACCAGAGGTGAGTCATGCATTTTTTTCCGAAAGTTATATGTTTTGACCTGAAAATGTTCCTGGGATAAATAGAATTAATTTTATATACAAAATATGAATAGGGACTATGTGTAGGGTAGTAACTGAGTGAGGCACCAAATGTTGTCCTGTACACGGCAATGAATTATTCTACAGTTCACCCTCAAGATTAAGTGATAGGACGTCTCTCCATCGTGTCGACTCTCGCAAGTACCGCATCTATGAACTCTTTCAGTATCTGGCGTCGCCCCTCACTGTCTTCGCCATCTGCAAACGTAGACCGGACCACCGCCCTGTACCTCGTCAGTAAATCATCCATTGTCGCATGCTATAAAACGCGAGACGAATAGTGCTTGATTTCGGTCATGTCTCAAGAACATATTAATTGAAATTGTAGTTTAAGGGCCGCTTCCAATGCAGATTTCGCGGCCCATCAACTCGTTGTCTTATTTAAATTTCACGGTACATTTCTTAGTTCACTTAAGATCTTTATGCTGAGAGCCCTTCGCGCCCAACGACTTCCTTAACGACGCCCTTGATAACTGGGTGGGTTCTTCCAGAAATCTGTGTCTATAACAGTGCTTGGAGTGTGTATCGGGGTGCAAGGTGTCAGGCTACGTCCTACATTGCGTGTAAGTCAAAGGATCATATTCTGCGTTAAACAAACATCAGATCAGTGACAACTCAGGACTGTGGCGAAGTGTTTCAATTTATCACCACCCGTACATTCAAAACTGTGGGCTTTTCTCCACTACTGGTGGCGTCCACGGTCCAACCCAACACCCACGGGAAAGGGTCAAATGTCAATCTTAAGATCCAAAGTCACTAGTCACAACCCACATTTGCATCCCACTTCCACCCCAATTCCTCCTCCTCGCGATTGGCATGTTTATCTTCAACTCTAATACGAATCTACCAGAGCGACAAGCGTCCCTTTAGAGACCAAAACTGAGGTATGTGTAACGGTCCTTTTTTTTTTTTTTAGAGCGAGCACGTGGCATCATCGCGGAATACAGCGGCATCGCGGTCGGCTGTCATTTCCATGCATGTCATTTATTGGACATTGGTTGCGAGTATTTTTCTAAAATAGCGCCAAAATGTATCAACAAATTAAGCACATTTTGATCAGTCGTTATTCCACTTTATACTATTGACCATTGCAATGTTTTTGAATCTTATATTGCAGTGCATTCACAACAAGAGAAATATTTTGCAGGTTTTGGATTGAAAGCAAAATGATTACCCCTTAACACAATGAGAATCTCCCAGGTAAACATCAATTTCCTATTACCGCGCGTCCTTACGTACACAGAGTACCCCACTCAACAACTACGACTTCTCGTGTTATGGTTGAACTTAGATTGAAATGCTTCCCATGAATTGTAAATGTTATGAGCTGCACGTCCACATTTTCATGTTTTTGTTCAAACTTAAAAGGCAACAATAGAAAAATCCTCAAAATAACAACAGACTTGGGGAAGCACTTCGAAACGAACTAGAAATCTCTAACATTAGATTGGACTAACTAGACAGCACTGACACTCGTCATACCGTCTGCGCCACTAGACTCATCCACAGTTTCCAAGAAAGACCATATGCGGAGCCGGCACGCGGGTGGTCATGGTGGTATTATGTACATTTCATAGGATGAGGTGTTTAAATTCCAGCATCACCTCATCTCTCGAATCTACGCCAACACGATACATGAACAATTTTACTGAGCATTTAATATGGACGCGGTGGTCAATGCATACTAGCTGGTCTAATTTTTATTACAGAAGTAGTATATAAAACCGCAATTCATTAGGATTTTTGCGCGCCAGGATTGTCTGCGTGATGGTGACGTCACATCCGGGTCAAAAGCCATTTCTCGTCACTTTTGGGTCAAAGATCACGTCCGGGTCAGGGGACTTCCGGTGTAAATCTGCGCATGAGCAGTCGGGTGCTAGTAGTAGGAAAAGGCATTTGGGTGGACATTTTGGGATATAGATGGACTATTTCGGTCCAAATGGGTCGCGTAGGCTGTCATGTTGAGGCAGTCGTGGAGTAGGTCTGGCTCTACCCGATAAGACCTTCGACAGGGTGGCCCATCTCTACCCCAAAACGTCCTTTCAAATGCCCTTTTTCCACTGCGCATGTGCAGATTGACGGCATTTGGGGGGGGGGGGCGGTCCCCGAGGCCCGCCCTCTGTACAGACCTTTTGGTCTTTGATATATGTTGGCATTTGTGGGAAGTTGATGCTGGGTCGACATCGGGCCTCACAGACTAGTCTTTTATGTTGAATGCCGTCATTATATCTGACGACGATACAGCTCACCAGTTCCCAGTGTACGAGTTGTCACAGCGAAACAGCTCACCAATTACCAATATACGAGTTGTCAGAGCATTTCCATCATAGCTCTCTAGATCTGTATCTAATACCGCTTATGTCGGTGCTAGGGGCTGTGTGGTCATATCATCCAAGTTGCCACATGAACAGGTACAATAAACGCGTACCTGAGATACAACACATATCACGAATCGTTAGATTCTTGGTATGTGCATTGGAATAGGTCAACCGAAAGACTATACTGTGGAGTCATGTGGCTCTGCCAGTATGTCGGCACCGCTTCCCACTTCCCTTATATGTGTTGTAATTTTTACCTGTATCTGGCGAGATTCTGCTGGTGGACGTTTCGTCCCCGAGGCCCGCCCCCTGTACAGACCTTTAGGTCTTTGATATATGTTGGCATTTGTGGGAAGTTGATGCTGGGTCGACATCGGGCCTTACAGACTAGTCTTTTGTGTTGAATGCCGTCATTATCATCTGACGAGGATACAGCTCACCAGTCCCCAGTGTACGAGTTGTCACAGCGAAACAGCTCACCAATTATCAATATACGAGTTGTCAGAGCATTTCCATCATAGCTCTCTAGATTTGTATCTAATACCGATTATGCCGGTGCTAGGGGCCGTATGGTCATATCATCCAAGTTGCCACATGAACATGTACAATAAACGCGTACCTGAGATACAAAACATATCACGAATCGTTAGATTCTTGGTATGTGCTTTAGAATAGGTCAACCGAAAAACTGTACTGTGAAGTCATGTGGCTCTGCCAGTATGTCGGCACCTCTTCCCACTTTCCTTATGTGTTGTAATTTCTACTACTCACTAGTCCAGTCGGACTCTGCTTCACGACTGCTTCAATATGACATCCCTAACCACAAAACGTCTTTTCAAATGCCCCTTTTCTACTGCGCATGCGGAGATTTATGGAATTTCCACGACCCACCAGTCCAGTCGGACGCTCCACCACGAGTGCTTCAGTATGACACGCCATTCGGACCACGGATGGTCCACCTCGACCCCAAAACGTCCTTTCAAATGCCCATTTTGTACTGCGCAAATACAGATTGACGGTATTTCTTCTACACACCAGTCCAGTTGGACGCTCCCTCCAGAGCGCTTTAACAGGACACGCCACACGACCCATTCAGACCACGGATGGCCCACCTCTAACCCAAAACGTCCACCCAAGTTATCTACTACTTCCCGACTGCGCATGCGCAGATTGACAACGGAAGTCTCATGATCCGAAAATGACCTTTGACCCGGAAGTGACCTTTGACCCAGATGTTACGTCACCTGCACTTGACGCCACGCGCACAATCCAGGCGCGCAAAAATCCTAATGGGCATCAGACTACAGTTAATCACTTCCGGGTCAGTGCCCACGACCTACATTGTTTAGAAATTTGAGAGCAGGTCTTTATGGATTTTATGAGCTGCGATTTGTCAGCATTTCTGATACATCTGATATTTCAACTTGCAGATGTGGCCTCAAACTGTACTTCCTTGTGTTGATTTGGGCCACTTTGGGAAAAGCATGGTGGATGGAGACATGATCAGTGAAGGGTGAGAAGGATCCCTGTTTACAAATTGAATGACATTCTGTAGCACCAATCAGCTGTCAGTGGCGGGAATTTGAAATTTCCATGGTCAACATCTGTCAAGACTTTCACAGTTAGTGTCCCACAAGGTGAATTATGCATCGGTAGTTTTCTGAATTTTGTTGTGATTTTTTATGCTAATACATATGCTAATTAATAGTGGGCTGATGCCAATGAATTAGGACTTTGTATATTACTTACAGACTTTCACTCCCTTTGCTTCCGCTATCACGAGTTTGGAGCTTCAGTCAATCAAATCACCCAGTGTCACGGAATGCAACTAACCTTTCACCATTGGAGAAACCAGAAGAATACCGACATCCTCAGAAGCTGCACTGTGTCCAAGAACAGTCACTCTATCCGGGTCACCATTAAAGAAGGCTATATTGTCTTGTACCCAGCTGAGAGCGGCGATCATGTCAAGCAGACCGTAGTTTCCGGGAAAATCCTCATGACCAGTACCAAGGAAACCTGATTTGGAGAGTAAGAAGAGCGAACGATATAGCATCGGCAATGAACACACTTCTCAGTGATATATACACTGGTGGCGAGCTGAGGACGAGGCGTGTTGGATCTCTGGCGCCACACAGTTTCCTAACTTAACTCAACCTCCCCACACCGCATACTCCGATTCGCAGTCTTAGTCCACTATCTATTTCACCTTCAGTAGCGATGTGGCGTAACAGGACACCCCCGCGCCCTCATTTTTGCCCATGAACGACCTACTTTTCATACATGTATGCTCACTCGTGTCAATCCGCGAAAATAATCTTTAGATCAATCTCCGTATGGTATATGTCAACACAGGTATAATAATTGAAAAGTGATCGGAACGTACGACGAATAGTGCTTTTAATATTTTATGATGATACTTTCGGCGGAGTGCCGCTCAAGCGGTAATTCTGCCCGAAAATTTGACTGGGAGGTGATTGAACTTAACCGCGGATGTTCGGAGCCGCTCAAGGGGGGGGGGATGAGGTTCACGGTCCATTTAATATATTTTAATATGTATATTAAATAGACACCCTGATTATAAGGCGACTGACAACATCCAAGCTCCACTAGAGAATGTAAAACAAGTCAATATGGCAGGTTTGGTGACGTCACGGGGACGCCATATTACATTTTACAAAGGAATATTTCCGTCGATTTTTCAGTCGGATTTTTAATTCATGCAAGTTGTCCTGCAATAGAATGCGAGGCTAAATAAGTCGAAAACCTAACTGCCCAGCCATACCTTCAGACCGCCTTTTTTAATTTACCCATATCATCGGCATGCTCCTAGAGCGTTGAAGTACTGTATGCAAATAATGATATCCTATACAGTCACAAAGTGGCAGCTCTTAATTCGTTTTCATTCCAGGCATGCGGTAGAAAGGGTTAATTGGGGGTTCATATCTATCCCTTTAATATATATTAAAGGGACAGTGAATCCCCGGATCATTTTCGATTCCCGTTCGGACCGGGTCGTGGTGGTCCTTTATATTGTTATGACTCGGCTCCGAATTCTTTTGGTCTTTTCCTCATGAGTGATTTTAAGTGAATAATGTATTGTGTTCCATTTCGGCCATTTTTGCGTCGCGCGTCGCAGGCGACGGGAAGGGCGACGTCGCCCATCCCGTCGCCCTTCCCGTCGCGTTCTTATAATGTTAAGAGATAGAACACGACGCGACGTCGCCTTTTTTAAACGCGACATCGCCCACGACGTCGCCCTTCCCGTCGCGCGTCGAGCGTCGCTTTAATCAACACGACGGGAAGGGCGACGGGAATGCACGACGTCGTGGGCGACGTCGCCCATCGTGTCGTGTTGATTAAAGCGACGCGCGACGGGAAGGGCGACGTCGCGTTTAAAAAGGGCGACGTCGCGTCGCGTTCTATCTCTTAACATTATAAAAACGCGACGGGAAGGGCGACATCGCCCTTCTCGTCGCCTGCGACGCGCGACGCAAAAATGGCCGAATTAGAACACCATAATAATGTGGACATCAGTGTTATCCTCCTTAAGCATACATGGGATTTCGGCGTTGTCAGAACGTCGTATATTAAATAATAAGTGTGTACAAATATACATAAGTTAGAAAAACTAGAATATCGATTGAACCATATTAAGTATTGAGTGAACTTACCAAGCGCCGCCAACCGGTAGTTGACGGAGACCACAATTATATCCCCTGTCGCCGCTAAAATATCGCCGTCAAACATATTCGCTGTTCCCACGAGGTTGGACCCTCCGTGAATGAAGATGAGAACAGCGCGTTGTTCGTTAGAAAAGTTTACATTATCAGAACCGTTCGCATGTTGAATGCGAGAGGATCTATCGAGCTGCATGAGAAATATAAAAACACAATTTTAACTCTTGATAGAAGCATCCGTGTAACAGTATAAAAGAATATATGTGCGCAACCATAAAGATAGTCCAATATAATTTCTGTCTTCCCAAGTTTTAAAATTAACTCAGAAAGGTTGATTGAACGTTGATTGCTTCTGTAATGTAGTTTCCATGCAATGAAGCATGGAAGTTATGTAAATTATGTATCTCAAGGCATATTATCTGCAAACCAAATTTGACGAGAAGCGGAATGCATCCTCAACATATTGTCCGGAAACCAAATTTTAAATTTGCCACCAGGTGTCGGCACCTGTAGCTGCAAGTGGGCGAAACGCAATCCCAATCATCATCTCATGACATGGTACATGTATCAGCATACGAACTTTGGGAAGAATCTGAAGAGGGGTCTTCAAGTTATTGCCCGGAAACCAAATTTAGATTTGTATGCACAAGTATGCGAAACACAATCCCAAGTGACATATGAATACCAAATTTAAGAAGAACCCGATGAACAGTTGTCGAATTATTGCCAGAAACAAATTTAAGATTTTTCCACCAGGTGTCGCCACCAGTATGCAGAAGCAGGTGAAATACAATCCCAAGGGACATATCATGGCTTGGTATCTGCATACCAAATTGGAGAAAAATCCGATGAGCGAAATCAAATTTAGATTTGACACGAGGTGGTGCTACCTGTAAGCACAAGTGGGCGAAACGCAATCCCAAGCGACATCATATGTCATGGTATGTCACCAGATTTAAGAAGAATCTGACGAGCGGTTCTCAAGTTATTACCCGGAAACAAATCTGGTATTTCGCCTCCATGTGGCACCACCTGTAAGTAAAAGTGAGCGAAAGGCAATCCCACGCAATATCTCCTGCATGCTAAATTTGAGGAGATTCCGATGAACAGTTCTCAAGTTAATGGCTGAAAACAAATTTTGATTTTAACATCTGGTGGCGCCACCTATAGGCGCAAGTGGGCGAAATGCAATCTCAAGCGACATATTAGGTCATGGTATAACCCGGAGACAAATTTGGGATTTTGCCACCAGGTGGCGCCACCTGTAAGTCAAGTGAGTGAAAGGCAATCCCATGCAACATCTCCTGGCATGGTACATACATGCTAAATTTGAGAAGAATCCGATGAGCATGCAGTTCTCAAGTTATTGGCCAAAAACAAATTTCAGATGTTGTCATCAGGTGGCGTCACTTTCTGAGCAGAAGTGGATAACGCAATCCCAAGCAACATTATCATGGCAAGGTACAATAAATGTCCTTCATTTAAGATCACACGAAATTTAAAAAAAAAGAAAAAGGGTTCGGTATTTCATGTTATACATCTGAAATAAAATATGGTTCGCGCAAAAGTTTTAGGGTAAATCATATGATGTGGAATACAATTATTTGATAGCAAAATTGAAGGAAATGTTGTCCTTCATTTAAGATGACACGAAATAAAAAAATCCAGGGGTTCAGTACTGCGGAGATTTCCCCGCCAGTTATTTCATATCATACTTCTGAAATAAAATATGATTCCTGCAAAAGCTTTAGCGTAAATCATATGATGTGGAATAGAATGAGTTCGTAGCAAAATTGAAGGAAATGTTGTCCTTCATTTAAGGCGACACGAAATTCAAAACTAACTCGGGGTTCGGTACTGCGGGGATTCGCCCGCCAGTTATTTCATATCATAATTCTGAAATAAAATATGATTCCTGCAAAAGCTTTAGTGTAAATCATATGATGTGGAATAGAAGGACTGGACAGCAAATTTAAGAAAATGGGGTCCTTCATTTAAAGCGACATGAAATTCAAAACTAACAGCGAGAAGCGAAAGAAAGAAGAAAAATGACAAAGGCATAAGGCGTCCCTAGGGACGCCTAATTAGACAAAGCATTTGGAAATTATCGCTTGTGAAAAATTTGAATGGAATCCAGGGACATACACAGAAGATTGGAACAAGACCCAGTGGCGCCACCTTCAGGTGGATCTTGCTGAAACGCAATACCAACCCATATCTGGTCACAAGGAGTGTATATGCTAAATTTCGAAGGAATCCGTGAAGTATTTGAAAAGACATCCACAGACACAAAGAGAGCAAGACCCATTTTAACTGGAACGGACACAAAGTATCGAAACTCAGTGGCGCCACCGTCAGGTAGATGTTGCTGAAATGCAGTAGCAACCAGCGTCTTGTCGCAAGACATGCGTATGCCGAATTTCGAGAGAATCTGACAAAGCGTTTGGACGTTATCACTTGCAAACATTTTTAACAGGCGTCCACAGACACAAAGAAGCAAGACCCATTTTGACCCAGTGGCGCCACCTTCAGGCAGATGTTGCTGAAATGCAATACCAACTGGCGTCTTGTCGCAAGGAATGCGTATGCCGAATTTCGGAAGAATACTGCAAAGCGTTTGGAAGTTATCACTTGCGGATAATTCAGACAGGCATGCACGGACATACATTTGTATACGGACATCCACGGACATCCACGGACACAAAGAAGCAAGAACCATTTTAAAGTCCCCGGTCGCGTTGCGGCGGGGGACAATAAAACACTGACATGATTACTGATCGGTTTGAATGAATTCATGCAGCTCAGCTCTCTATCAACCTCCGATTAAACCATCGACACATCAATGTTGTCCGATCGGCGTAAAAAAGTTAGGCGGCTTCCTGTTTCCTGTTGAATTTAGACACACACCGACACGTGTTGGTGATCATGTGATACTTTGAAATACGGGGTCTTACAGACCAAGACCCAAACAGACCCAAGTATTATACAAATTTAGTACAATAGGTGGAAAGTTTGTGCTTGGTTTCGCGTAATCCTTGGAAGACCCGTACGCCTACACACGCTTCCCGTACATCACGTGACCGCCCAGAATGATATACGTTCGCCTGCTCACGCTTCGCGTTCATCACGTGACCGCCCAGAATGCTTTACGAAGCCGTACTGTAAATAAGTAGCCGCCATCTTACACAAGTTTTTTCGAGCTGCGATAATGTGGAAGTTTGTCGTCTCCGTGGAACTTTACCTGGAATGTGTCAGATGTGTGGGTGGCGTTATTTTGTACGCTGCAACTTCAGCAATTCATTTATACTGGTGAGTGTGGTTGTCAGTTCTTTATTTTCTCAAAATATCATCATTTTCCCACGTCGTTCTGGAGCAAGATTTTTGCACCTGGACACCCTAGGACAGGTGTTACAGCCCAATCGAACGGGAACATCCAAATGATAAAAGAAAGGCTGTCAGTCACCCGTTGTATTGGACTATCATAAAGATGGGAAGTGATTAGCAGACCAGACTCGGTCACAAGCGTGTTGACACGCGGCATCTTCGAAATACGCTTGGCTGCACCAGCGATTTTGCCGAAATTTTGGAATACAAATGCACATTTAATTTCTGCACGCTGTGCTAAGTTATATCACTTAGTGAATCTTTGGGCCTTTATATATACACCTGCGCAAAAGTTAAGCACAACCCTATTTTGCCATCACCAGCGCAAAACCTGATCTGAATCCCCTTGAGCAGTTGTGGGACATATTGAGTGATAGCCAGGAACCGCACAATACAGACAAGACAATGGGACCGTACTCCGGTGTTAAAGGGTTGATTACCAGTTTGAGAAGAAATGATATTTGATATGGCGTATAGCCCGCCACTGAGCATATATAGGCCTACATATGAATTGATTTTTGACAGAGAAAGAATAAATTGGTCGTCAGTGGTATTCGAACCCAGGACCCCGGCTTATCGCACCGATGCTCTACCTACTGAGCTATGACGGCCCATAGGTATTACAACGGTGGATTGTCCCTGTCATGACCAACCTTCTCTCTCGGTGTTGCAATGTGCACAACTGGCTTTATAATGAAGAAATGATATTTGGTATGGAGTATAGCCCGCCACTGAGCATATATAGGCCTACATATGAATTGATTTTTGAGAGAGAAAGTTTAGATTGGTCGTCAGCGGGATTCGTCAGTTTGAGAAGAACGTCGTCCGTGTAAGAGGAGGGTACACTAGATACTGACAGGGTACTGTAGCCTGGAAATGCACAGGACGAAGCTTACATTGTGATCACCTTCATAATAGTAGTGTATAAAGCGGAAACCTGGTATTATTGTTGAGGGTGGAAATGCGGTGCAGAAATGACGTCGGATTACGTCACGTCCGAGGCAACGGTCACTTCCGGTCACATCCGGATCAAAGGTCACTTCCGGTCACGAGACTTTCGGTTCAATTCTCTGCAGATACAAGTTCCGCGTCCATGTGGCTTCCCAGTCACGTTAATGATAATCCCCATCGCTTCGTCTGAATCACGGGGAATATTTTGAATTTCCATGGTTGTTGAGCATGCTAAGATTCTTTTGCCCCCCTTGGAAAATATCGGAGGTCATTTTGCTTGCAATATGACTGACGTACATCATGCACGTACCAGGCAAGGGTAAGCCTGTCGCCTACAAAGGGATAGACTTGTGATATCGTTTGACTTCCATCCGGCGCACAGTAGGTTGGACAAGCTTTGGTGGGGTTCTTCAAGAGTATCTAATCGATTAACCATTAACGCTTCTGAAGACAGTGTTTTGTGTTAAGAAATTCAACATGACAACTAATTCTCCCCATTTCAAACTCTCCATACTCTCGCCTCGTTCTGACACCAGATAACACTTTCTCCCCAAAATGTATCTCCCTTGACCAAGAAGTTATCTCCCTTGACCAAGACAAGAGCCAGCAACCTGGAATTTGTGAAACCCAGTACATAATAAATCTGGTCGCATTCGATGATGAGGGAAGGTTGACTTTGGACCTTGGATTGGTCTTGGACCTATCACTTCCACTCACATGCCTTCCAGCTTGCTGGTGCGTAAAAACCGGACTAGGAAAAAATCCAGATATCCGGTAAAAATCCAGAAAGACGGACTTCACAGCCATGATACAATAGAACTTATGACCTGAGGTGATCCGGTTTTATGGACCGAGCTCACGCTATAGATTACGCCTGGACTGATCTCAGGGCCGTTGTGGGAGGTTTACCGGTGGCGACATCGTACTGAGTTCAAATGGGCGGGGTGTCCTATTGTCCTTGGGAATACTCAGAATCGGATGGATGGATCGTACACCCATATACCTAATCCGTAGGTCGATTAGGAGCATGTGAACACTAGAGATGCATGTGGACCATGGAGTGATTGTAGAGAAAAAAAGGCGAGAGAAAGCGCTGCTCGGGTGTGATTTGATGAGTAAGTGTGGGTTGCTTGTTTTATATGATCTTGGACAGGCGGCTGCCTACATCCCAATACACCAACTTATAGTGGTGGGCATGCACTGTTCCGTTGAAGCTCTGGTAGAACACGATTAGGGAGATATGCATGCGCATGCAGGAAGTAGCAGAGAAATGACATTTTCAGATGTGCACACGAGCACACGGAGAGTAATAGAGAAAGATAATTTTTGGATGTGCGCTTACGCACTCGAGGAGTAGTGGAGGCTTTTTCGGTGTGGCTTGTGTGGGTGGTCAAGCTCTGATGGGTGGACTGCACATGTGTCACTGGCACTAAAACGTTCTACCGTCAACGACAGGTGTGAGAGACATCGGCGTTTCATCAAACGAGACTCCTGGACCATGACGGCCCAAACCGTGACGGTGCAAACCGTGATGCCCGTCTACAAAAGCAACCCTAACAGCTCGAACATAGTCGACGATCACAGCCAGTCGACACAAACACTACGATATGATGCTTGCGTTATAAATCTGGACCGACACACGAAGGCAGGATGCGAAGTCGCGAAGGCGATACGATACGATACGATACGAATTTTATTACGACCAAAGTAAACTTACAGGGATCAAGGGGAAGTAACTCCTAAAATAAACAAAAACACTGATTTCAGCAATTATAAACACAGACAATGATAGGATTGACAATTTCAATAAAACCCAGTGACCTATACATACAGTACAAATTATGTTGAGGCTGTCGAAGCCAGGATGCGAAGTGGCGAAGCCAGGATGCGAAACGGGAAGTCGCACCTGACTTCGCGCTTCGCATTCTGCCTTCGCAACCTGCCTTCGCATCCTGAATTCGCGCTTCGCATCCTGGCTTCGCAGTTCGCATCCTGCCTTCGCATTCTGACATCGCGCTTCGCATCCTGGCTTCGCACTTCGCATCCTGCCTTCGTATTCTGACTTCGCGCTTCGCATCCTGCCTTCGCTTCCTGACTTCGCGCTTCGCTTCCAGTCTTTGCATTGTGACTTCGCGCTTCGCATCCTGACTTCGCGTTTCGCATCCTGCCTTCGTCCTTCGCATCCTCACTTCGCGCTTCGCTTCCTGGCTTCGTTCTTCGCATCCTGGCATCGCATCCTGACTTCGCGCTTCGCATCCTGGCTTCGGACCTCGCATCCTAACTTCGCGCTTCGCAACCTGCCTTCGTCCTTCGCATACTGCCTTCGCATCCTGGCTTCGCGCTTCGCATCCTGCCTTCGTCCTCCGCATGCCTTCGTGTGTTGGACCAGATTCATAACACAATACAGCGATGTCCCTTCTCGGCCATCATATGCGGCACCTGGCAACGTTGCATACTATGGTCGATGAGCCCACTGGTTATCACCGACTGACAAAGATACTCATCCAGAGACTGTTGATGCTTAAGAAACCGAGAAAGAAGTTTCACATTGCCGAGGGTCTAAACTGCTGGACGAGTGCCAACTGGTGTTTATCACCTAAACTTGAAATCAATTTCCGAGGTCTCGTCTTTATTTCGATTCGGACATGCACAATCGAATATTTATTACGACATTCTGTTAAATTATCTAAAACATGAGTGAATGTCTTCCACATAGATCAGAACATTTTTTTTTGATGTGGCGACACTTCCCAGCTGGTCAATACGAACATGGTTGCAAACTGCTGGAGAGTATAAATTACGCGCGCGCTCACTATAGCTACCCGCCAAACGACAACGTCACAGCACTGGAGGTGTTCGCATGTGTTTATTGGGAATTAATACCACGTTTGGTACAATGCTATAACATTGAGACGTATATCTCTTGCATATCCCTCCATTTGAGACGGTATGTTCGAATGTGAGTCTACCCACTGATACTAAAAGTTCTGAGGAGAGAAGCCTGAGCGAAGAAGAAAGAAAACGCACCATTTGAGACTATAATGTGGATGAGGGTGTTGATTCCCAAGCTGGAGGTTTCATTGCCGAAACTGACGTCGATGTGCGTGACAGAGTTACTCCAGCGTTGGCTAAATCCCATGGGGTACGACGGGCGCTAAGGTCAATCACTCTTCACCAGCACATAACTGGGTCCAGGAATCGCAATCTCGTTTGGCGAAACCCCTATGTCTCTCACCCTGTCCTTTTCAATAGAACGTTTCACTTCCGGATGCGCATTGTTGCTCCACCCATCAGAACCCGACGGTGACGTGCACAAGTCCAGGCTCGCTGGGTCCGCCTGTTACCAGACACCCACAAAAACCACTCCGAAAATGCATTTACTACCCGTCAAGTACACATGCGCATATCACCGCAATCTTATTCTACCCATGGAGAGTGTCAATAGGGTCATGCCCACCTCTATGGGCTAGCGTGTATGGGTGTAGGTAGGCAACTATTCAGTCACAGACACGACAGGGACAGCACGTGTTTGTTTATCTATTTCTTGACATGACAGGGTCATGCCATCGCCTGCACCAGTCAACAGACTTCTTTACCAAATTGCCTCCCAGTGATGGCAAATTACCGCAGGTTTTCATGACATTGACATCGGCACATGTGTTTCTGTGCCCCTTTCTCTCCCTACGATAATCGGGGATGCTGTTGTCTTTGTTATAGTATAGTGAATTAAATCTAAAGCTATTGCACTCAAATAATTGTACTTCGAAACCTATACAATAATATAATAACGGACTATAATAATGGTGTTTCAGATTCATTATGTCATCTCGAGTAAAGAGCCCGAATCGGGCTGTCTTCAATAGAGAGGCATTGTTTGCTGAGATAGAATACGCCACCTTGCACCAGCGTACCAACCCAGTGTGCAGATTGAATTATGACAAAACTATAACTGTAAAAACATATTTGATAAAATTTTGCCACACACTCCTAAATATTCTTACCCGTGGTACAAATATATTAAGATACAAGCAATCTTCGCTAGAGTCTATAATGCCCGGTCTGTGTTCTTGTATATAACGAAAATTTCCGTCATACTGTGGACATGCGGTGTGGAGAGTCAGCGTGTCGCGGACTTCCGGTTCCCAGGAATGCATTGGTTTCGGGGCCTGAAAAGGGAGCGTAAAATAATGAATGAATTTACCTAGTATAGTCTGTCCATTTTAATTAGTGAACTTTGGAGCTTGTCAAAAATAAGTAGCTAACTTTGCACAAATTTTCTTTTTTGTATTGTGTAGAACAAACTGAGCTCTACGAAATGAACATCATTACTCCGTGATATCGATAATATATCACGCTTAAAATAACTTTGTAATTCTCTCCATATAAAACCCCAGTACAGTTGTTTCATGTACCGGGGCTCAATTACAAAGGAAGACGTCATAATGTATTTGTGTTTACTATCACAAAGGTCAACAGTGCCGTGTACGGTCATAAAGGTGTGTGCAGTTTATCATTCGGCAATTTCACTGGGCATAGGATATAAGCGACACTCCCACGGACCGCCCGTTATTACTTTATACGGCATCGACGACCTTTGTGCCCGTGAGCATGAATACATTATCACGTCTCCATATATAATTCAGGCCCGATACATGAAACAAATGTACTGGAGTTTTAAATGAAGAGAATTACAAAGTTATATCAAACGTGATATATTATCGATATCACAAAGAAATGGTAGTTCAGTTTGTTCTACACGCTGCAAAACTGAAAATTTATGCAGAGTTAACCATCGATCTTTGGCAAGCGCCCAAGTGGACGACTAATTCAAATGGACAGACTTTAGTATAGTAGCCTACCTAACCAATGAATGTATCTAGTAGTATAGTAGCATACATGTACCTGCACCGTTTTACATGGGATTTGATTAATATTGAACTAGTTTGCAAATTGTATAGCATTTTCATCCATTATCAAACGTGTGATACTTATGGTGACTGTAAAGTTAAAACGTTTCTGCTTGGGCCAGAACATTTTTACTTAGGTGATAATATCTGAATGGAAACCTTTCTACGTTTTAGCAAGTTATCTCCCTTGACCACGGTAAGAGTCACTCAGCTTGAATTTCATGATAGAGGTTAGAAAAGACTGTTGGCTGTCTCTAATACGATGCTAGGGGTTAGAGAAGACTGTTAGCTGTTGTAATAGTGTATGAAAAGGAATGTTTTGGATTTGAGGCATGGCATACTATTGTAACGTGTGCCGTAGCAAGGTCAGGTCAACAAAAACGATTATTTCCCAATACTGGGATCGACCTGTCAGTGATCCTGGCTATCACTGAGGAACCCCGTCACTAGTCGAGATCAAGAGGCAGGGGAGATGACAGCCTGCACAGATGGCTGAGACAAATATGAAGGTATGCAATGTTGTATTCAGCATAGGCGCGATGTACATACGATATGTGAACCGCGTAGCTCAGACGGAATGCCTAAGATTAATGTTGAGTTAGAAATATATACATACAGTTAACAATATAAAGGATACGATGTTTATATTTAAAGTTATCATTTAATAGAGAAACAATTAATATCCGTGGCGCATAAGGGGCAGCCTGGATGCTGACCCCTCCTAATGGAAAGTTGTTGGGACGGCTTCATTGCTGCCCCGTACCAACGGTAAGTTCTGGTAGAACCCCGCCTCGTTGACTTCGTCGGGACGGAGATAATCGCCTCTCTAGAGTACCTCGCAGTCTCGTGAATTCAGCTTCAGTCGGCTTCGTTTTGAGGCTGGAGAGCACCTGGTGGGCTGGCCCCCTTCAAACTACGGCTAAGTGTTGTTCCCGCTCACGGCCGTCCAGTCATTCAAGGCTGCACAATACTCGAAGTGGACGAAGTAATCTCTCCACGGTGTACTTCCATCGTTACAATCGTTACAATCGGACGACATGGGCTTAGTCGAACTGTTCTCTTCTCTGGCATAGGATGGTCGGCGATCGTAGTCCTAGTGATATTCTCGTCTGCCCCTTTTTTATTGGACCGGTGTTTCCATAATCGTCTGCTTCTGATGCAGTCTAATAACATAAAAACGGTCGCAAATGTCTCAATTTTCACAACAGAGGGCGTAGGCAACATAAAAAGCGTTTCTTTGGTATTAATCCCTTCTCCAGAAGTGCTCGAAGCATAGCTATAGTTGGTCATCTCGGTGCTGTCATTGCACTCTCGGATAGCGTTATCGTATGCTCGTCTCGGTCTGCCATTAGCTGCAGTATGTTGGTCTCTCCTTGAAGATCAAGCCAATCCTACTTCAGCCACTAGTTTTCGTGTAACGTGTGCCGTAGGAAGGTTAGGTCATCAAAAACGATTATTTACAAATACTGGGATCGACCTGTCACTGGTCCTGACTATCACTGAGGAACCCCATCACTGATCGAGATCAGGGGGCAGGGGAGATGACAACCTGCAAATATAAAGGTATACAATGTTGTATTCAGCATAGGCGCCATGTACATAAGATATGCGAACCGCGTAGCTCAGACAGAAGGCTTGAGATTAATGTTGAGTTAGAAATACATAGGGCCTACAGTTAACAATATAAAGGATACGAAGTTTGTATTTACAGTTATCTTTTAATAGAAAAACAATTAATATCCGTGCGCGTAACGGGGCCTCAATGTAGGGTTTAATCTTCCCTCATATCGTTGCCTGTAGCTGCTCTGGTCCTGTCTGGTGGTTCCGGACCTACCCGGGCGTACCCGGTACTGTTTGGTGAGGAATTAGTACTGCCTCGTGGTTGCGAACCTACCAGGTCTTGTCCGGAGAAGAATTAGTACGGTAGTTCTGGGCCTACCCGGTCCTGCCTGGTGAGGAATTAGTACTGCCTGGTCGTTCGTGTCCTACCCGGTCCTGCCTGGTGAGAAATTTGTATTGCTTGGTGGTTCCGGGCCTACTCGGTCCTGCCTGGTGAGAAATTAGTATTGCCTGGTGGTTCCCGGTCTACTCGGTCTTGCCTGGTGAGGAATTAGTACTGGCTATCGCTGGCCCACAGGGGCATCAAAGATATCCAAGTTCCAATGTTGGCAGGCAAACGTATATCTGATCACAGAAACACTAAGCCTTTCTGCTGTCTGACCTACACATGGGCATCAATCAGAATGATGTCCAAGTTCCGATCAAGTTTGAAAGCAAGCGTTGCGAATCCGCTGTCCCTAACTCGACAATAGAAAATACGCAGCCTTTCTTGTGCTAGACTTTCACAGGACATCAAAGATGTCCAAGTTTCAATCAGGTTTGCAGGCAAACATTGTATATCTGCGCCGACCATAATACTTCCATATAAAATACGCGGCCTTTCTGTTGTCTGACCGGCACAGGGGCATCAAAATGTTCAAATTCCAATCAAATTTACAGGAAAGCTTTGTCTGTCATTCTGGGGTTTTCTGGGAATACTTTCTAAGAATCACTCGCTCATCCTAACTGGACTTCTACGGGAAATATGACTGTGGACACTTAAACCTTAATACGAAGCAGACTTAATCTGTAAACTCCAGCCGTGAACTCACTCTGGTTAATTCACACGACGACATCGAAGTTAAACCTTAATTCTCTCTCTCTCTCTCTCTCTCTCTCTCTGTCTCTCTCTCTCTCTCGCTCTTTGCTGGAGTTTCCCGTAAAGAAAATTCTACCCCGGGTCTTCTGCCGTGGTTCAACGAATGGGGCACCATTTAACCGTTACACTATTGATGATTTGTCCTAAATAGGTGCTGCATTAGAATTACAAAAAAAATCCCACACAAAATAAAACAAATTCCATTTTTCGATGGTATTTAATCGTATAATATACCCCATCACGGTAAGAGGCCACGTTCAATTAATCGAGGCACTTTCTCGATGCCTTCGAGGCGGATCGAGAATTTTTTTGGCTGAAATCGGGAGGGCAGAACCGGGACCCCTGACGACGTCTCCCGGTTTGCTCCCGGTTCTATCTCGATCGAAACGTCCCGGTTTTCGAAATGGGTACGAAGTTGATCGGTAATCTCGAAGGGGGTCCCGGTTTGAATATGTCCGTGTTTTGTTGCCGTTAATTTTCGTCTATCTTAACTTCTCAGGCGATTACAGTATTGCGCGGGTACCATATTTTGTGGGCGCTCGTCCCCTACGCATATCGCGGTCAAAATAGAACCCAGAAAACGGATTTGTAGAAAGAGGGTTTCCGTGTTATTCATCGTTTATTCGATTATCTATGTCCCGATGTTTCCTGAATTCAACTGAACGGAAACTTTCACTTATCTATGTATACATTAGGAATATATAATTGAGTGAACTTCTCTCACATCGAGTACCCCGGTGAGTAAATTGTTTTATAATTTGGTAGTATTCCTTGCATTGATTCCATTTTCGAGAATTACTGTCTTGTGATATAGTTTAAACAAGCGCTGGATGAGCGCAAAGACCTCCGCCGAGGCAACAGGGTCCGTAGCGTAATACATCACTGAATAACATACGGCCGGATGCCAAGCTCAATTTTGCATTTGTTGGACGTTAGCTTCATCAATGGTAATTAATCTGGGATTGAGGGTTCCTCACCAGCATGTCCAGACAGGGATGTGAAAGTCACATTCCCAGCAAATAATTTTTGTTTGATTTGACGTGCTTGAAATATTGGGGTATGGAATAGAGTATATTGATGGAAAACCTGGAAAAGTGCTTGAGACATTAGGCCCCATCCCACCCACACCTCCCCATGAGAGGATCCCTCACCCAAATCAACACGTTAGCGACAGAAATGAGACCCTGTGTGCCTAATTGTACCAACTTGCTTGTGATTTTGTGCTATAGGCCCAACACAGCAACACTTCATATTTTGTATGTGTACAGTATAGCATCATCATTGATGAGAGAATGCTCTTCAAACCACACCTGATTTTACCGACACTTCGTTCTGATCTGTCTCAACATCATATGATGAGGATTCAATGTGCTCGGTATAATTTTTTATACTGGTGTTACAGGTCACCTTCGCCTTCACCTTACTGTATCAATGACCATGGACTTGTACATGTATCACATTCACATTGAATGGTGATGGCTGATGAATATTGCCCCTATGGAACAAATGACTGGATTCCACGCAGCAAATATTTATTGTGTAACAGTGAGAAGAAAATTAATTGTATAAACATTCCAAGCCTCATTGAACACAAGCCGCACCATACTTGATATGAATATAACGCGCGTGCATTAGCTCGCTTGGACGTCGCTTAGTTAAATATGGACAGACTCGCAAAAATCTCAAAATTTTCAAAAGCCACAAAAATGCCCTCAGCTTGTACAGAGTAAGTAAAAATACTTATGTACAACTTGATGTTTAGAAATGACTGTGTTGAGCGGTTCTATTCCCAACTTCTCTTTTATTCTATGTCATAGAGGACAGGGTTTGGTAAATAATTAACACGCGTTCTGAGAACCCCAACATCTCGCCTTGCGGGGTCATCCGCCAAAGGTGCAGCAGTATTGAAAGCATACATGTAGAGCAAACAATAAGGTCTGGAATAAGGTGATGTGGTACAGACAATAATGTCTGGAATAGATTATCTGGTGCAGACAATAACATCAGTCCCATGAAGGATTACTGGCAAAAGTTAATCCCATGTAGGATGGATAGGTCAGTGCTGTCGGATTACTGTCGGATTCAGTCCCATGTGAGATTACTGCTGGATATTACTGCTGGATAGGCCAGTCCTGTGTAGGATTACCACTGGGTGGACCAGTCCCATGTTATTACTGATGGATAGTCACCTGTGGGATTACTGCTGGATAGTCCAGTCCCAAGTGGGATTACTGCTGGATAGGCCAGTCCTGTCTGGGATTACTGCTGGATAGATGAGTCTCATATGGGATTAATGCTGGATAGGACAGTCCCGTGTGGGATTACTGCTGCATAGGCAGTCCCGTGTGGGATTACTGCTGCATACAGCAATCCTGTGTGGGATTATGGCTGAGGAGGCCAGTCCCGTGTGGGATTACTGCTGGATAGGCTAAACCTGTGTGGGATTACTGCTGAAAATTGCAATCCAGTGTCCTATTACATCTGGATAGGTCAGTCCCATGAGAGATTACTGCTGCATAAGCCAGTCCTGTGTGGAATTACTGCTGGATAGGCCAGTCCCATGTTGGATTACTTCAGGATAAGCCAGTCCAGTCTGGGACTACTGCTGGATATGTCAGTCCCGTGTGGCATTACTGCTGGATAGGCCAGTGCCATTGGGATTAC
>JAVTVY010012160.1:0-52265 GCA_036873755.1 Hanleya hanleyi | reverse complement strand
ATATCCCCATACTTTATTCATTGTGTATTGTTGTCATCAATTAGATTGTGTATTGTATCATCTGTAATCACAACATTTGTATATTGCCATCTCTTAACATTTAATGTCTACAACAATTTTCTGAAAATGACATTTTAATATCTGTCCAATCTGACTGACATTACTGGCTTACCCATTCATATATGTGTATTAGCTAAGATCACATTATACCTTGTATATATACTGTACGTATAGAGCTGTGTGTAACTTTGTTCACTGCTGAAGATGCTATAACTAATAGCGAAATATACAGAATGAAATTGTCATCCCTACTCGGAGTTGCTTTTCTTCTCTATTATTGATGAAAAAAACTTAGTGTAATAGTTATCCAGAACAAACAGGAATTCGAGTAGGTCTCATTAGACAGATTAAAAATGTATTTGACAATAGAATTGAAGCAAAAAATTTGGATGAATTCATCAGATGTATAGCTGGACACATTTTGCCCGATTTCTTGCCTTTCATTTTTGTACAAAATCCGAGATTTAAACGTTTATTTCTTGAAAAGTATCCATGCTACGCTTTTGAAATTTGGCATGCTTGTTACTTATAAGGTTATCTAGTAAATTTTATCTCACTTTTTGTAAGTTTGGATTAGTTTTTTAATTATTCAACTTTTAAGACAAACGACCGTAAAAAAGTACGTTTTTTTTTCAATTTATTTTTAGTAAAATAGCTGTAAAAACAAAAACCAGGCAAAAATTTAAAAAATGAGATAAAGTTTACTAGTTCGAATTGTCTCCTATCAAGGTATACCATCAAAGTTGAAACAAGACCAACAGTTTTCATGAAATTTCAATTGAAAAATAGACGCTATTGTTTTCATTTTAATTTTTTTAAATTGGAATATTTTCTAGACAGTAGCAGCGTCAGTTATACAAATCATATAGTTGGAATCCCTACGATGTATGCTTTCATAAAATATATAGTTTATTATGGCTATCTTGTATATTCCTACGAAGTAGGCTACAGATCGCAAATTGTCCGGTAATGAGTGAGTCAGTCAGTCCATCCGAATCCTTTCGTCGGCAAAATAAGGAGAACCGTTGACATTAGAACCTTGATTTTTGGCATGAACGTGCATTAGGGCATTGTTACCAGCAAGTTCTGATCTGAAATAATTCTGATTAAAATTAGATCTATAATTAACACTTCAGTATATTGTTATATATATGTAAGCTGTAGCCTGTAACGTGTATCCTGTTTCACATCCAAACATGTCATCATTGCCAAGAAAACTGTGGTCCGTTTTGCTCCAGCGTTTTTATCGCATTTAATGACTAGGCCTATCAGTTACTCTCCGGCTAAAAATACCCTACTGCATATACCCTCAAAAATTCAGCGCTGTTTGCACAACGAAGCTGAGGTGGTTTAACGTTTATCATAAAGAAAATCACCGATCAACTGCCATAGAATATAATGTGAAACAAGGAAACCGGAATAGTACATTCATCAGATTGCCGATACCCAAAATGTGTTGTCTCATATATCTAGATAACAACGTGATGTAGAGACGCTATTTATTCGTCTTTGTACCGGTTATGCTCAGGAGAATCACATAGAATCATTGTTATCTTGTGCATAGAAGGTGTTGGTCTCGAGTTGAATTACCGTAAACTACATAAATGCTACCTTTCTATACTATAGTACTATATATAAAAATTTGGTGTATTGTTGGGAAAATAATGTGATTTAAAAGTTGTTTTGATCCTGGACAAGGGCACTAAAAACCACTAAAGAGATGTAGATGTATTTTCACACGTAAAGCTTGAAATCTAGTGAACCTATATTATTCAATCTGTTTCCTTTAAAAAAAAAATGTAAAATTAAATCGGTGATCGTTATTTATTTTGGAATGAGGGCGCATTAGGAGACTGTTACCAACAAGTTCTGAGCTGACCTATTTTTGATGGAAATTTCTGGTGATTTTTGATGAAAATCAGTGGCGATTCTGACTTGGGCGGTGCCCATCTTAATATAGGCAGGATTTCAACTGGGGGTGGGGATTTCCAAGAGTTCAGTTCGCGTTGGAGTCCTAATGCCTACTGTACTTCGTAGGTCCTGTGACGTTAGTCACACTGCTCATGTTTATTGATACAGACGACAAATTGTCATGGGGGTGCAAAAACTGCCTCTAAGGAGACAGCTATCCTTAATCGCATTCATTCTGTTTACCATTATTATGGCTATTCAAGCAGAACCCATTTTCAAACGCAACTGCTTTTAATTCCTTGGCCAAAATTGGCCTTGCATGCCTTGGGTATTGTCTAAGTCATGTACATCTGTCCATCTGTCTCCATTTTCTTGTTAATAACACTATATCTCAAGAATGACATTGCATCTCACACGCATATGGTCACAGCAGAGAAGCCTATTGAATAATCATATCTCAAGAATGAATCCCAAACATGGCTCACATATGCATGTGGTCATGGAAAATAAACATAATGATAATCTTTCAATTTGACCCATTTTTGTGGGACACCAGGTCAGTCAAAGTTGGTCCATTCGCCATCAAATGTATTTTTACCACTATATCTCGAGAATGATAAGGCTAAGGCTTATTGAACTTATACCAGACAGTCATCTGGTCGTGTTAATAATGGCTTTGGGGTATTTCATGTACATCGTCCGTCTGTCCATGATATCTCAAGAATGACCACCTAGGTGTCCTAAACTTCAATAACAATTGCAAGTGGTTGCAGAACAGGCGCTGATTGAAAATCTTTATCACCAGTTGCTTAATGCCACCCCTTAACCAAGACCCTAATTATATATACTCAATGCTGAGGAGTTTATACTTGGCTCACCTTGGACCCAATGGCTATAATCAGATGTTTGGCCACATTATCAAAACATAACTGACATTTGTCAAGTGCAGCTGTCATCTTTTTATGCTCTGTGAAAATAGTGAAAAAAAATTGAAAGGATGCCTGCTGGAATGAGAGAAGAGATGAGCACACCGAAATCGTATTCTCTGTTGATTCATCTGAAGATTTACACATACAGATCTGTGTTGTACAGTGAAACCTGTGTAAACCAGTCATGCTTGGGACCAGATTATAGTGTCAGTTTTGACAGGGTTTATCAAGGTTCAATACTTTACATTTAAGTATTGGTGCCATGGATAATGCTGGTAATAAGAATGTTGGTCGGTTTACTCATGTGTCCATATTCACATGCAGGTTTCACTGAAATGAAATTGTTTTTCCTTTTGACATTTGGCTGTTAAATTTAACACAATTGGTCAAAAATGAGGAATAGACAATTAGACATATTTGACAATTTAACATCAGAAGAATTGCATTAGTTCATAATTTAATTAACAGTATGAACAATCAATAGTGAACAATCAAACTTGAAGCTTGTGCTTCAAATCACAGAAATACTTTCAAGCAGGTCAGCTGCAAATATTCACCAAAAATAGCCATGTTTCTGTCTCTTTCTTCCAGCTTGGAGTCATTCTGTTTCTTTGAGGCATTTTTGATCAACATATCGTCCACTTGGAAATCATCATCTGTTTTTTCAGCAGCCTGGACAAATATAATGTTTACGATATAATACATTAAAACACATTCATCATTTCGATGACAGTGGTGGTTGACTATTCAAAGCTGAATCACCATGTCATCCATAGAAATTGACATAGTTCAGGAATGTCACGAGGAACTTTCCAACATGAAAGCTCTCTGTAACATTGGGACTTTATGTATGATGATGTTGAAAAGTGTTGTATTGAGACTGTGAGTCCAATTTTAAATTGAGGTAAAAGGCTGTTGTGCATGAAAGGTTGATAATTGGGAATGGCAAATAGCAAAGAATCTGGAAGATACCTTGCCATGTGACAAACTAAACTTGCTGATGAACCTTTTGATTTAACATGTCAGAAGTGCATTGCTCATCAGACAGAGGATTATTTTAGTATGAGCATGTACACCATCACTTAAAGAGGTAATGTTGACTCACCCTGCCAGCTAACCTGGCAAACATAGCATTCTGATCCTCAGCCGTACCCATCTTCTCTCTCTCCACCTAAAATAGCAGCAGTATAAACTGAATTTGATTTTTCGATCCATCTAAGTTAAAGAATTCATTAGAGAACAGTTCAATTTCTCATGTTTGTAAAATCTGCGAGAGGGATTTGATCACTCCCCTGGATTTTGTTTTGTGTGAGTGATGTGGGATTATCTCTCCAATATCAATCTTCACAGCATTGGCAGTTTGAGGAGAGTGTGCTCACAAGCTGTCCCGGAGAAAAGAATTAGTAGATTGATGGCGAGTGATCACTCTATACAACTGAGAGACATGAATGACCGAACCAGACAGGAGACCAGAATGTGGTGGTGTAAAGACAGGTTCTGTTCTACAGGCAAATTTCAAATTGGAAATAGTTCCGGGTTACCGACATACAGTTTCGATGTAAATGCCTGCATTCGGCAAAAAAATTGTCTTTGTTACCAGTCAAATATCCCCGAAGGAACTGGAGTGGCAATGAAGCCTTTCTTTTATTCAGGAAGAACCTTGATTTCAGCAAGTCAAATATATAAAGTCAAAGTATGATTTGATCCCAGAACATTTATTTTCTGTTATAAACATGCAGTACCGTATTTCCTATATTTTTTCGAACACTGTAATTTTATTCTAATCTCAAAAAGCTAAATTCACCTTCAAATATTTTGAACACTGATAAAAATCTCAACATCTGTTTTCTAATTTCGAACAGTATGAGATGAAAAATCAAATGAAGGGGCTACAAAAAGCCATTTTTGTAAGAATTGAACTTGTCCTTCCCTATAACACAACCCTATTTTCTCCCCCGATTTTCCTTTGGGATGTTGTTTGTGAAAAAATAAAACATGGGAATTTTTTTACCTCTTATTTTTCGAACAGGCTGTTTTTCTACTGAATATGTCCTTTATGTTTGAACACTCAAAGTCAATTTTGGCTCGAAAACCATTCGAAAAAATGGAAGAAATACGGTACTTCAACAGCTAACAGATTCTCTCCACACTTAACCATGTTAAAATCACATTTACAAAATCAAGTTTGGCAACTCTTGCCTTGTCATGGGAGATAACTTAGATAACATGCATTCTGACCAGAAACAGCAGACTTTTTTTTTTTTACCAAAAACTGTGCACTACTTTAGCAAGTCTTCCAAACTGTCAATTGCTGATTTTCAATGAAATATTTGAATTGAATATACAGTGTTACTGCTTGTATGACTGCAAAGCACAGCAGTACTGTGTTCATACTGTATATATATACATTTACTTTTATATTGTATTCGTATTTATTCTTGTTATATTTGTTGTTAAGGGAGTCACTAGATGACAGTCGCCTGTGTGATATTACTCCAGACTCATCAGTCAAATTCCAATGAATAAATAAATAAACATTTGTATACCCACCATTGTCTTGAGATCAAACTTATCGTCATCATCGAAATATCTCTCCCTGGTTCCACCTGCAGCATGAGTGGATACCTGGACATGGAAATAACACAGTCTACAGTCATTCTGATTCTTCCATTTGGATTACAATAGTTCCATGACTTCTTTTAATGTCAATACGATGATAATCTGGTCGGACATTTAGCTGGTTATAAACTCTCTTGCTTGTTTTATCTTTTTGAAGTGTGAGAACTATGTGGGCAACAGTAATTATTTGGTGATGGAGAGGAGCACTTCATAAATTGAAGTGGCTCATCAATTTTGTACTGTAAGTGGTACAGTTCCTATTCTGTTACTGGAAACAACTAAATTTTTACTGCATTTGACATTACTGAGCATTATTTCAATGACCATTTCCCATTTTATCAGAAATGTTACTGACTACAGATACATGTATCTATGACCATGGCCTTACCTTTCCTTGTTTTCTCCTTCCACCCTTGGGTTCAATTGGATGTTTTCTGTCAGATAATGGTCGGACCATCCCTCGTTTGTCCATCCTCGTTAAGACAGCGACAGCACCCTCTTCATTAACCCTCTGATCAACAGACTGTTCAGTGCTGACTTTATCTTTCCTCTGCTCCTTAGCAGCCTGTGCAGCCTCTAATCTAGCCTTCAACTGCTGAGCCAGCTCCTGGATCATACAAGTCAACAAGAACCTTCAGGTGTGTTCTCACCCACTCAACATGAACATGTAGAAAAGAGAGTGTCTTCTCCTGGCTTGTTCAGCACACTCGTCTTAATACATTGACAGGACCGTACATGAATTATTTTGGTCCATAGGGGATTGAAAGGTGGTTGTTATACTCAAATATAACAAACATAGAGAAACATCTCAAAAAGGGATCCAAACCCTTGATGTATATCTGTGATTGGGAGACAAATCCTAATGCAAATGAGATTTAAACTAGCCCTAAACAGTGAATTACAACCTACTTTCCCATTTGTTTGAATTCAGTAAAAATATATACTGTCAGATGTTGTGGGTTGCCCTCAGTCAACTTTGCGTAATCTGTTGATAAACAGTTCAAGTTCCTCACTGGGAATCCATATCACTGGAATGACTTCTAAAGGAAGTACTTGTGTACATAGTTACCTCATTGCCCATGATTTCAGCACGTAGAATCTTGGCTCCCAGCTCATTCATCTCTTTATCTGATAGGGCAGGAATCTCTATAACTGTGGGAGGTTCTTCTGACTTCTCATCTTCTGATGAGTCTAGACTGCTCTCACTACTACTACTGGACTCTGTGTAGATTAGGGTTGGAAAACAAAAACAAACAAACAAATGATGGTATAACTGGACTAAGTACCTTTATTGACATTCGCATTCGTAGATGAATCTCCTGTGTCGATACATGTATGACTTGTTAGTCTATATGGAGCATGTTTATCTGTGAAAGCTTATGTCAATATGAATGTTAGTCTATATGGAGCATATTTATGTGCGAAAGTTTGTGTCAATGGAATTAGACAAGCCTTTCAAACACTTAATGCAATACTGAAGTGTTGAGATGTTGATACCGGTGGAACTCTCGATCTATGAAGTGAGGAATAGCTGTCTCACATAATCCATGGTAGGGCTTAAATGCTTAGATAGTGATGAAAAAACTTTCCTGTGGTTCATACTTATGGAACTAGAACTCTACATTAAGTTTCTAAATGAAGAGAAATGCACACTGGTTGAAATCCAGTCCATTTTTGCCACAGAATTGAAACCAGCAATAAAGGATCATCCAATCCAAACTGTTATATTTGACTGGCAGTTTGGCCATACCAAAACATCTGTGTATGGAATAAATTAATCTCGCCACTCAGAACATCTCATTGACACTGAATTGTAACCCAAAACCTGCGTAATGTGTAAACTTGTTTTGGAGATAGAGCAGAGTGTAAATTCTCATAATATGTTAATAATTCTAATAACAGTGGTGGTGTACCTTTCTCCTTTTGTTCCTCACCAGTTTGCTTTTTCCATTGTGGTGGTGGAGATTTGGAATATTTGTCTTTGTTCACTCTCTCTCTCCTCTTTTCAGATGTTGTTCCTTCCATTGGATCATCTCTGTCCTCATTCTTCTTGTAGGATTTACTTTTCTCACCAGGATCACTGATCTCACAAGGCTTCAGTAATGTTTTCTTTTTCCATGCAGGTTGAGAACTCGAGTTTCTATCTTCTCCATGTCTGGTTTGTCCAGCATCAGTGTGTCCTGGTTTCATGAACTTGCCACCCAATACTTTCAGCCTCTCACTGCCAGTGTATTGAGACTCTCTGTACCTCTCTCTTGATCTTGACCTTGATCTTCTGCTCTTCGAAGTTCTTTCATGTGATCTTGACCTTTTTCTGTCCCTGGATCTAGACAGAGATCTCTTTCGTCCCTCTCTAGACCTTGAACGAGGCCTTCCCCGATCTCTTGAGTTTGACTGCGACCGTCTGCTTTTGGATGCTCTTTCATGTGACCTTGACCTATTTCTATCTCTGGAACGAGATCTTTTCCGCCTCTCTCTAGATCTGGATCGAGGTCTTCCCCGATCTCTAGAGTTTGACCGTGACCTTGGTTTCATAAATTTATTTGTAATCTTGTCTTTGTTTCTTTCACTAAGCTTATATCCCATTTTGTTTCCGAATCTTTTCTCTTTCTCCTTCCTCTCAGCTTCAGCCAGCATTGTTTCAAGCTTCTTCAAGGACTTCAAAAAAGCAAAAACAAAAAAACAAAAAAAAACAAAAAACAAACAGGAATTATTCCCACAATTGTATGTATGTCAATAGTGATTAATAACAGTAACCTATCAGTTTAATATCACATTGTCCACAGTATATTTATTATATTATAAATATAATCCTACTGAAAATGCACATAAAACAATTTTGGAGAGAGAAATCAGTAACCCTATAGGCACCAGGTATCAGTAAAAATATCTGATGCTCTGATTGGTGGTTGGTATATGGAGAATAACTTGTTTCTTTCTTGTTCAAACTGAACGTACCCCCCATCTTTCTGCAGCGATCTCATCCAGACTTCTTCCCTCCTCCAGCGCCTGTTCTTGACATCGTGTATACGCCTTCCTAAGCCAGGAGAGACCCGAGTCACCGATATTCAGACCAGCGAGGGATTTGCTCATTGGTTTAACAGCTTTCTCCTCTTCCTGTTGCTCAGGCATCCCTGTGCCACCATCCTTCCAGTATGGGTTTAATTCCCTCTCATGCTGGCCTGGCTTAGAGATGAAAGAATATCACACAGAATATTTCAGAACTTTCTTACTCAACTAGGCCTACATGTATATGATGGAATACTGCATTTACACTTTTCAAGTACACTCAACAGAGTCACTGTTAGTAATGGGCACATTATTTACATCCTAACCACTCTTGGTGTTAATCTATTCATTTACTTCACTTTGACATGTGTCTGAGAGGTCACACAAGTGGGAAGCATACAGACATGAGCCCTGGCCCAATAAATGTTAGTAATAAAATAATCATCCAGGTTAGTGCTATTGAAACCTGGTCCTGTAGCGTACAAGACAGTCTATGATAAGTATGAGGAATATCTGGTCTAAAACAAGAATGGTGAATACCAGATCTGAGATAAGAATGAGGAACACCTGGTCTAAGATAATAATGATGAATACCTGGTCTAAGATAAGAATGAGGAATACCTGGTCGAAGTTAAGAACGAGGAATAATTGGTATGAGACAAGAATGAGGAATAATTGGTCTGAGATAAGAGTGAGGAATAATTGGTCTGAGATAAGAATGAGGAATATCTGGTCTAAGATAAGAATGAGGAATAATTGGTCTGAGACAAGAATGAGGAATAATTGGTCTGAGATAAGAATGAGGAATACCTGGTCTGATATAAGAATGAGGAATATCTGGTCTAAGACAAGAATGATGAATATCTGGTCTAAGATAAGAATGAGAATTCTCTACGGTACCTGGTCTAAGATAAGAATGAGAAATACCTGGTCTAAGACAAGAATGAGGGATAATTGGTCTAAAATAATTAAGAATGAGGAATACCTGGTCTAAGATAAGAATGAGGAATCCTGGTCTAGGACAAGAATGAGGAATACCTGATCTAACATAAGGATGAGGAATACCTGGTCTAAGATAAGAATGAGGAATACCTGGTCTGAGATAAGAATGAGGAATAATTGGTATGAGACAAGAATGAGGAATACCTGGTCTAAGATAAGAATGAGGAATACCTGGTCTAAGATAAGAATGAGGAATACCTGATCTAACATAAGGATGAGGAATACCTGGTCTAAGATAAGAATGAGGAATACCTGGTCTAAGATAAGAATGAGGAATACCTGATCTAACATAAGGATGAGGAATACCTGGTCTAAGACAAGAATGAGGAATACCTGGTCTAAGATAAGAATGAGGAATAATTGGTATGAGACAAGAATGAGGAATACCTGGTCTAAGATAAGAATGAGGAATACCTGGTCTAAGATAAGAATGAGGAATACCTGATCTAACATAAGGATGAGGAATACCTGGTCTAAGATAAGAATGAGGAATACTTGATCTAAGACAAGAATGAGGAATACCTGGTCTAAGATAAGAATGAGGAATACCTGGTCTAAGATAAGAATGAGGAATACCTGGTCTGAGATAAGAATGAAGAATACTTGGTCTAAGATAAGAATGAGGAATACCTGGTCTAAGATAAGAATGAGGAAAACCTGATCTGATATAAGAATGAAGAATACTTGGTCTAAGATAAGAATGAGGAATACCTGGTCTGAGATAAGAATGAGGAATACCTGGTCTGAGATAAGAATAAAGAATACTTGGTCTAAGATAAGAATGAGGAATACCTGGTCTGAGATAAGAATGAGGAATACCTGGTCTAAGGTAAGAATGAGGAATACCTGGTCTAAGAGATTGACGTCTTGGTTGTCGTCCTTTTCCTCATCCAGTTTTTGTCTCCTAATCTCATCCCTGGTGATAGTTGGTATTAAATCTAGAGGGGACTCCATCCAACTGTCTCTCTGAAATTAAATCACACATCAGGCAAATCATACATGTTATGAGTGGATCAGACTATCCCTTGTGAAGCCACAGGGAGTGTATTGATAACATACTGGTCAATTTGTACTGTTTACATATCAAGATGTTGGATACAGTTGTGAAGTTGATTGGCAAAAATTAACAAGTTCTACGCATGAGAAAACAATTTGAGTAAGTTCTAATTTCACCAGTATTGTTCTTTAGGGTAAGGATCGTCATGTAAGGATCTTCAAACCGGGAACACTGTGTGCAATACAGCTTATCGGGCAGCTTTTCCAGGTTTAACAAGGTTCCCTATTGTGTTTTCCTTTACATGACGAATAGGCTGTTTTTTAACAAACCTGGAGTTGAGGCCCTTTAACCAAGCTTTGATTATCTCCTTTGGTATATGTGTTCCCAGTGTGTGTCTTTTCTACCCAGAGAGCTTCATCTGGTCCATCCTGTGTTACAATAAAGCAAACAGTATGAATAGCAACTCCACATGCATCTTGCAGGTTTTAGAATAAAAGGGTGCACAGTAATATAATTTTGAACTTATACTAATCCATATGGTGCTGGGGGTATGAATCACCCCCATTCCCTTTCATTCTTCTATTGTAGTTTATGCTATCCAATATCAAACTCTTCTGTCATAGTGTGCCATGTCTGGTGACAGGCCGATGAATAGAATAGTAATTCAGTGAAAATAAATGCTTGATATTTATCGAGTCCTTCTCTATGCTCATCGTGTAGTAACTGAAGAGAGTGAAGGTCAGGAAACACAAGAAGAAGAGGAAGAAGAGGAAGAAGATGAAGAAAGAAATTTTAGTTCTCTGTCCAATAGTTCAGAGTGGAGTGTGAGGTGTTGTGAATGTGGGGATATGTTTACACTGCTACATGTACTGTTACACGATTATAATCATAGTAATAAACAATACTCAAGTTTTGAAATGGTGAAAACAGTGGAACTCTCCATAAATGAAGTGACAAATAGCTGCGTCATGTGACCTATGGTAGGTCCAGACTGCTTAGGAAGTGATGAAAACACTTTCTCATTGTTCGAAACAGGTTTGCTAAATTGAGTTTATAAATAAAGAAAAATGAACACTGGTCCAAATCCAGCACATTTCTGCCACAGAATTGAAAAATACATGATCATATATTTTGACATCTCCGGCTGGCATTCTGGCCCTAATGAAACGTTTGTGTATGACCTAAATTAATCTCCACATGAAGAAGAGTTCTAATATTTTGACTTTGGTACTGTAGTTTAATCCAAAACATGCATATGCATTATGATCTGTAGATTCATTTTGCGATACGTAACCATTAAAAGGTGTATTATTAGATTTGTATGGATGGTATACCTCATCTGAGTCTGAATTAGAGGAATCCTTCTCCTTTTTCTTCTTTTCTTTCTTCATCTTCTTCCTCTTCTTCTTCTCCTTGTGTTTCTTGACCTTCACTCTCTCCAGTTCCTACAAGATCAGAATAGGTCTGAATATATATCAAGCATTTATTTTCACTGAATTGCTTTTGTGTATCAGGTTTTGGACAGGCCTCACTGAGCTGCAGACAGTCCAGCTTGCTGCAGCAATTTACGGGTAATTAATTTCCACTTCTTTCGATGCTTGTTTTTGGGGGAATATTTTGAACCAGTAATAACTGGCATAAATCCTTCATATTATCCCTGCTATTAATAGAGAAAGTGCTATTATCATGATTATACTTACTTGTACCTCAAAATGTGATATGCAACAAAAGTAATGGGAATTGTTTTCTCTCAGAAGACGAGAATAAAGGTTCAAAACAATGAACTTCTGTCCTTTATTCACAAAAACCCTGTCTATTAATCCTGAATTCCTCCCAAAATACTGCTATCACCTGCTATCTGCTGTGAATTAAAATACCCAGAAAGTAATCTGCCCTGGATTCGAGCACCGGGTGACTTCATTGAAGTTAAATCATTGGAGCCCCAAGTCACAAATGACTTAAACTTGTTGCATAATAATGTCACGATAATGTCTGGATTAGATTCACAACCAGCAATACTGTGTATTATTCACACAGCAGTCGAAGTACTTCTAGTCCCATATTTCTTGGACTGTTTTTCAGAATAAAAGAAAATCAACAATATTGCCAATGTTATTTTCGGAGGTACAATGATGCATGCACCAATGTTATACATCTTGAATAACATTGCATACTTCAGATGTTCAACTTTCTGGACGGGTAGATGTACTCTAGTATCACGAAATATCTCAAAATTGAGGTGAATGAAATTTGATGTAACTCAGCTACAGCAAAAACATGATTTGTTTAACTATGGGAAATGGGGGTAATCAAATATTGAGAGATTTACTGCATATACACTGTATCTCAGCAATTACCTGTTGTTCATTGTCAAGTCTGTCACTGACACTAGGTAACATCCAAGTGTCCTCCCCCCTCTCCTTTGCCAGCTCCCTCTTCCTCTCTTCTTTTTCATATTTCTTCTTTGCCTGAAATACGAAAAATATTTCCTTTGAAGACTTGATTCGCTGATTGTTGTATTTTTTCCATATATATTTTCAAGAAGTTCAAGCCATGAATAAGAATAATCTCCTAGGGAGTTGATAGAAGAACTCATCCCAAATTATAATCTTCTAACAAGCCAACAACGAGACGAAATGAATTCACATTTTGTGAATAACTTTGGGCAAATTCTCAGAACAAGAAAATGCATGGACACCTAGATGACACCTACATTGGGACGGCAGATGTAAGTTATTCTGTGGGTACTTCCCGATATGCATACCATCATTTGGTCTGATTCAGTTACCTACAACTTATATCCATCTCTCATTAGGCTTTATGGCACTTGATTCCTTGTTTCCCGTCAGACTGTTTTTCAAAAGTGATGTGGGCGGAGTCTTAATTTTCATTATTTATTATTTGAAGTCAATTCGAGCTGACATCATTCGGCCGTCATGTTTGATATTTGTTTAAACAATCAAGTTACCTCCCATAAAAAGATTTCCCAGGGAAACATAAGATTTCCGTCAATCATGCCATTTCCACCATATTCATTATCAGATTTGGTGTGTCTTTGTGGTTGTTAAGCGAAATGAGTTTGGCTTTATCATTTTACTGATTTCAACATGTTCAAAGCGAGAAATTGCACTTGGAAAGTGTATCAAAGTTGGAAAAACAGCAACTAAATAAAACTAATGAAAACAACAGATAGCACTTAAAAGGTCCATTGCCCCCTAGCCTTAAAACAGTGTTTGCTCAAGGATTTCGAACATTAGGGATCAGGCTTCACCGAAGGGCACTATAGCCGATGTACCAAATAATTCCCAAACATTCGGAGATAGGCCTATGCATGACAATGTATTAAGCTTGAGGAAAAGGGACAATAACTCAGGTTTTGGAAAATTACTGCACATCCACAAGGTACTAAGGGAACTTCTTCAATTTAGGGCATAAGTTCCTTGATAGGAATGGCATATGCTGGTTATCCAACTGCGATACAGTCACCGTACCCAGTTTGGTGTTCTGATCAGTGACGGAGAGGAGTTCCAATTGGAATGGCATATGCCATTCTTCTCATGCCATTGCATGGTATGGCATAAGCCATCCTTTGTCTGCCGAGTTGCAAGAAATATATGCCATGGAGTTCCTAGGAGTTCCAACTCGGCACACAATGCCACTCTGTTTGGAATGCCTGATGCCATTTCCGAGCATGCCCCAATTTCAAGAAGGTCCCTCATCATGAACCAAGTAAGTTTCAACTTTGTTCAAGAACTTACTAACCCCTACCAGAATGCAATATGTTGATGAACATTAGTAAATTGCAATAGCACAAATTTTAAGAAAGAGGTAAAGAACTATACCATGATGGACATCTGTAGGACACATGTACTAAGCAGTAAGCATGTTCCATTTCAGTCTCAAACTTATCCATCACATAATAAGTACTGGATAAAGGGCCATAACTGTGTGGAAAATCATCCAAAACAGGTTCGAAATCTGACATTCTATACTGGCATGACTGGCAAGGTTCCAAGCATCATCCATCAGCAAGGTAGGCCTACTAAGCCTCTTCCACGTAAGTTTGGAAGTTTAATCAAATAGTATTAAGAGATATGGACCAGACAAGAAATTGTTGCTGCATCCATGAGATAAAGGGTCAAACTGTGGGAAATCATCAAAACATGTTGAACACCGGACAGTTCACATCGGCAAGGTAGCCACAAACTGTTTCTATCATTAATACCTGTGGTTTAGTCACGGCTTATTGACATGATTGATCTTTGTCATGTACAGCCCATAACATATAAATTGTCATCTCCATTTGTGCATGCTTCTTACCAGTTATTTTCTGGAAGTTAACTGCTTCTCCACGCTTGTCATTTTTTAGCTCGTGTATGTACAGCTGATCATCATTGTTTGAAACATCTAGGGGGACTTTCACCCAAAAATCTCATTAATCAAATATCCCACTTCTTGTCAGTATTTTGACGATTTCTTCCCAATGGTTTGAAGTGAGGTTATGAAAATTCACTACTTGTCAATCTAGACAAGAGGAAGATCTCGAAAAAAAAAAAAATGAAATAAACTAACACATTAATTTTGTACGTTATTATAGTCATTGGGACTGTCAATCGGGCTTAACCCATGAAGTATAAGAAACCAAAATGCAGCATCAAATTGAACAACAGTACTGGACCATTATTTTCCCCGAAGGTGAAAACAATAACCTTTCAATTTTATTTCATATTCCTGTATTTCTCAGGTGAATTTGACATTATATTTGGCTGATATCGCTCTGGTTGCATTGATTTGACACATGTAGATCAATTTGATGCTGCATTAAGGCCCATTGATAAGCTGGTGAATTTCCATGACCATCCAATACTAGCTAAATAATATATAGCCCTCTATAGTATGAGGGCTATACGACGGTCCCAGTCACCCCCAGCGAAGGTTTTAGATAATTTTATTACGAATCACCCACCTCTGAAACTGCTGTACATCTAATCTCTATCCCCTCCTGCGCACTATTTTAAAATCTTGCGCACTATTATGAAATAGTAACACATATATCGCCGTCTGAATTTTCCAGTCGACATCTTCCACTCTCTACGTGCCATGTTCAATTGCAAATGGCCCAGCACACATATTACCGTGACGTCACCAACACGGCATGTAGAGAGTGGAAGTTGTCGACTAGAAAATTCAGACGGTGATATATGCGTTACTATTTCACAATAGTGCGCAAGATTTTAAAATAGTGCGCAGGAGGGGATAGAGATTAGATGTACAGCAGTTTCAGAGGTGGGTGATTCATAATAAAATTATCTAAAACCCTCGCTGTGGATAGAGAAACACAGGTCTCACAGAGAACAAAAGATTTGGCTGATCTGTTAGCCTCCAGCGGAAATTCAACTGGGGGTCAGATAACCTGGAGGTGGATAGGACGGGACACAATTTTTGCTTTGAAATATAGCAGCTTCCGACCAGTAAGCGAACAGGACCAGTAAGCGAACAGGTCCAACTAAATGAGGCAAAATTCTAAATCCTGAGAAATTAACAATACACAGAACTTATAATTGTTCAACTATTTGATTAGTTGGTTATTTCTACTTACGAAACTGGCTCGTTTGTCGCCCGATTCTGTTAGGGTGCACTCCACACTAGGCCACAGTTTCGCACAAATGGTCCCTCCCTAATTTCATAATAAGGAAGGTCGCCTGTTTTTGACAGCATGGTAATTCTTCTTCCCTTTCTACTAGCTGATATCTGTAGTATCACCCTGCTGGACGTAACCATTTCTTCAAACGAGGATATAACAATTGCTTGCTTATCGCATCTACGCGCCACTACAGAGTTAATGGTTTGCGGAATTGAATATCCGGCAGGACAAAATCCTTACTTTTTCGGGCAACGAAAATGATGATTCCCTTGTGGCGATAAAATTTTACAAAAAACGAGTAGGTCGACCCCTTGATTTTTTTCACTTTTTAAAATGCCCGTTGGACGGAGAAACTTTCACAAGTCTAACAAGAAAATCATTTCGTTTGTTTTCTCTGGATGGTGGGTCGAATTTGGCACATTTTCGTACATTTTATGGAGTTTTTCAGAAAAGTTGAAGAAGGTTTAAGGAGAATTGCACGCCTTTCCTTTTCAATTTGAATAGCTCACTTGTCTCCTGGAATAATGGCATGGGTGTGCCCATTCAGAAAATATATACTTTCACAGGGGTTTTGTTAAAGATTTTACATATATTTGAGGCCGAAGACCCGAACCCATGTCTATTTTAATCGCACATCATTTAGGTGTGGAATGCACCCTTAATGTAGGCGCCACTGCACGGTTATAATACACGAGTAGGCCAAATATTGTATGTTCTCCTGCACTACACTCGTTAAAAGCGCTTATTCGGACCTTGTAATGACTTGATATGGAACGGGATCGTAAAGTTCATTTATCTTAGTCAGAAATGTTTCGAATTTATGTATACTACATGGTATGATAGCATTGGCCTTGCATATATGCTATTTGGACCTATACAGAATTACCTCCCCTTGATTGGGCATATATGTTACGATTAGTGACCTGTATGTCTCATTATTGTTAATGTGAATGTCAAAGTGATTAATTTTCAATACGGATCACACCAGTACCCGGATCTAAATTGAATGACATCGTATTATTCTGGTTTTGTCCCTTTTATCTCGAAGTTTGTACTCTCACCCCCCAATCTTTTGGAAAAGTCGGAATGAAAAATTATTGGCAATTTGGCTCGAATTTCAGCTATCTTTGCGTTTATTTTGCTTCTAATGCCTCAATCGAAAGCTGGTCAACGCTCCCGATCTTTGTACATGGGTTTCATTGTCACGGTCAAAGCCTAATGCTATGATATTCTTATTGAGCTCGTAAACTCGTGATTTTTTAGCAAAAGTCGCAAAAGCAAAGATGGGGTAGGGGGAAAGTGATTGACGGGATATCCGACAAAACCGCATACTACAAGCAAGTGTCGCATACCAAGAAACTCGCAAACACTTCCAGATTGGCATAGCCTTGAGAAAGGAAATTCGGAGAAAACACCCTAGCCTTAAGGGTGCACTCCACACTAGGCCACGGTTTCGCACATATGGCCCCTCCCTAATTTCATAATAAGGAAGGTCACCTGTTTTTGACAGCATGGTAATTCTTCTTCCCTTTCTACTAGCTGATATCTGTAGTATCACCCTGCTGGACGTAACCATTTCTTCAAACGAGGATATAACAATTGCTTGCTTATCGCATCTACGCGCCACTGCAGAGTTAATGGTTTGCGGAATTGAATATCCGGCAGGACAAAATCCTCACTTTTTCGGGCAACGAAAATGATGATTCCCTTATGGCGATAAAATTTTACAAAAAACGAGTAGGTCGACCCCTTGATTTTTTTCGCTTTTTAAAATGCCCGTTGGACGGAGAAACTTTCAAAAGTCTAACAAGAAAATCATTTCGTTTGTTTTCTCTGGATGGTGGGTCGAATTTGGCACATTTTCGTACATTTTATGGAGTTTTTCAGAAAAGTTGAAGAAGGTTTAAGGAGAATTGCACGCCTTTCCTTTTCAATTTGAATAGCTCACTTGTCTCCTGGAATAATGGCATGGGTGTGCCCATTCAGAAAATATATACTTTCACAGGGGTTTTGTTAAAGATTTTACATATATTTGAGGCCGAACACCCGACCCCATGTCTATTTTAACCGCACATCATTTAGGTGTGGGAATGCACCCTTAGAAAAAGCAGACGACAGGTCGCTTGGGAGATCAACAAATAAAATATTTTGAGATTTGCATCATTTGTACAAACTGAGAGAAAGTCAAATCAAGATAGTAATTACACTAGAAGTTGGAGAAATTGATGGTGAATCTGATGATATCTGGGAAAAATAACTTTTTCTTTCGTCATCTTTGACATCGGCAAAGTTTTGATGCTGGTGAGGGCGCTAAGTGTGGATTTGGAGGGGACAAGTAATGATTTGAGTTATTCCCCTTGTTTTCTCTCATAATGTGGAATGGCGGTACTTCATGCTGAAATGACTGCTCCCTCCGACGTAGTTTTTGACGGTAGGCCGCGGCATTATGATGTTTTTCACTCAGCGGAAGTTTGTTTTACTGTGAATAAGTACTATATTTGCTCAACAATCTATTCTCGACATACAATGACCAATATCCAATAATAATGTATCTCTAAATGGTCGAAAAATCGCTGACAAGCAAGTGTTCGCTTACTGGTCCAGTATCACCATATTTTCGGAGATCAAACCGCTCTATTTGAAATCGTTCCTCAGTCAAGTAAATTGCTGCTGGAGAATATATTCATACCTGAAAATAATTATCAAAGTTCGGTCCTTTGTTTTCTGCCACTAGTTTTTATTTTAATATTCAAATCGCATTTCTGGAAATTAAAATCACTCAAAAGTGTTCGCTTACTGGTCGACCAAGGCTAGAACTAAGTATGGGAAAATTACCAAACTTTCAGACGCAGAAGATATCTTAGCTCCCAACATATATGTTAGAATGGTAATTGAGTTGTACTTTTTTATGATAAATCTCATTAACTTCAATGTTAATTGTAGACTTTTCAGAGTGGGGAACAGCGGGGGACTGACGTCATCATGAGTTCCAGAATGACTGGGACCGTCGTATAGCCCTCATACTAGAGGGCTATATTATTTAGCTATCCAATACATGAAATCGCCAAAAAGAAGCAATGCTGGGTGGGAAAATATGATTTTCAGATTTTGGGGTATTTATAAGTACAAGCGTGGAGGAGGATGAGTGGGCTTAACCAGATGCAGCCAGAGGCGGAGGGTATATCTGACAGAAGGAGGTATACAATCTGATATCATTGGGAGTACAGGGGCGTCGTTAGGGGGGGGTCGTCCGGTGCGAACGACCCCCCCTTGGCCGCGCCAAAAAAAAAACCAGAAGAAAAGGCAAAACAAAAAACAAAAAACAAAAACGGAGAAAACAAAAACAAAATAAAAAAAGCATAAAAACATAAAATAAAAAATCATAAAAATTACAGATAGAGTGCCAAGACGTGTAGTGGTGTGTAAAAGGCCCGTTTCGTTTGTGTCAAACCAGGAAGTCAAATGGAGTCCGGCATATTCTTCAATATCGATGCGGGTTTATGCGAAACAAATGGGAAAATAGAACCATAAATCTATATACATTGTGTTCAGATTTGTTTCCGAGAAAACGGGTAAAACGCATCTCCGGCAACCGGAGACCCTGGAGCTTCCGGGGCCTAGGCGGCCCCTGGACCCTCGCCTGTCAGGCTGTGACGATCGCTCATTTTAGCTTTGTGTAAATGAATCGCTATCATATTGGTTCTAATGTTCCATCATGTAAAGGTCATCGGTTTTTTATGTGTTCTTTTTATGTGATAAATATAACTAAACAGTCAAATGGATTCAGGCATGAAGTATGATTTTTTCAATATCGATGAGTGCTTATAAATGCGAAACATACGTGAAAATAGAGCCACAAATCTGCATACATTACGTTCGAATTTATTTCTGGGAAAACTCTTAGAACGCGTCTCTGGAGATCTGGAACTTCGGAGCTTCCGGGGCCTAAACGGCTCGTGGACCCTCGCCTGTTGGGCTGTGAGGATTTCCTTGTTTTATCTGTGTGTGAATGAATCGTATCTGTAGGCATATTGGTTTCCCTCCCAAGAACTATAAGTCATCATTTTGTATGTTTTAAATATAACTAGAACGTCAAATGGATGAAGGCATGAGGTGCGATGTTTTCAATATCGATGCATGCTTATAATTGCGAGAAAAAAATCGTGAAAATAGAATCATAAATGTGCATGCAGTATGATCAGTTTTATTTCCGGAAAAACGTTCAGAACGCATCTCCGGCTATCTAGGACCCCGGAGCTTCCGGGGCCTAGGCGGCCCCTGGACCCCCGCCTGTTGGGCTGTGATAGTGGTCCCCAAATTTCAATTACGTTCCGACGCCACTGGGTTAGCCTACGAGGTATAGGCCCAAAGCGTTATTATTGTGTTTTCAACATGACAAAGAGAATAAAATATAATACTGATATTTGACAAATGACGTGTTAGTTTAATTGTTGGAAATCGCTCAGAATGCATCTCAGGCCATCTAAGGTCTCAGAGCTGTATAATATAACCCTAAATCAGATTTAATCCCGGGAAAACGCTTAGAACGCATCTCCGGCGATCTCGGACCCCGGAGCTTCCGGGGCCTAGGCGGCCCCTGGACCCTCGCCTAAAGTGCTATGATAATCGACCCCCCTTTGAAAAATCCTAGCGACGCCCATGGAGTAGCCAAGGTCCGGATGTGCTACTCAACATGCTCAATCAACCAACATAGCATGATAGCTGAATTATCAGTGGCCCGTTTTTCGACACTTGAGTCTGTCGCCAGCAACCTCTATTCTTGGGAATAAATTTGATAGTATCGACTTATTGGTATAACTGGCGAGTACCTTGTCCAAATAATCCTGCCTAGCTTCCTTCAGGTTCTGTTTTTCTTCCTTTTTAACCCAAGAACTTTCGAAGGCTATGGGAGCCGCCATAATTTTCGACGATGGACCACGGTTAGTTGTCTCCCTTTGACCACATCAAAATGTGATCAAAAACTATTTGGGCCCCCAAGTCATCAATAAGACTCACACATGTGCAGATGACGGAAAGGACGACAAAATGGGCCACAAGCCACTAAAAGCGACCGTACTCCATATTTAGTAAATCGGGTGAGCACATATATTCCCTAATATTGGGAGGCCACAATTATAGTCCGCCACATCAGGTATCGTCATTGATTTTTAACCGCCCATATAAAAAAATTCAGCATAAATTTGGATTCCTCATCATTTTTGCGTAATACAACGAGCAGAAATACGAGTCAATTTTGCGGAGGCACGTCGGACCTTGGGGGAGGGGGGGAGTGTCCTTACTATCACTGAATAATTTATGCATCTACATCAATTTGGAGACAATATACATAGAAGATAGAAAAGCCAGCCTCCCTCTCTCATCATTTTTTTCCCAGAAAAGTGCCCGTGAAGCTTTCTTTTAACGTTTTAAAACATTTATTGATTACGTTACATCTATACTCTTACAATACCCCCCGTGACATGGGGCTTACAGGGATTTATACTAGATCTATACAGCGAATGAATATATTATGGAGATAGAAAAAAAAAAAAAAAAAAAAAAAATCAGAATAAGGAAGATATAAAAATAATAATAATAACAAATATATATATTATAACCAGGCTGATGATAGGGACATAATTTATGCTGTACTAGGCCCCTGATTGGTGAGACTTCACAAAAGCCGTGTAACAGATGGGGACCTATATTTCCCTGCATAAATAAAGTAATTTGCTTGAAAGAAAACGTAATTTAGCAGATTGGGTTTTTTGTTGTCAAATTGCTGCTTAGGGACTCTTGCAAAATTTTGTCTCTCAACAAAACAATATCTGAAACCATGGCGGACATGTTTTGGGTGAAACTTTGCCAGAATGACTGGATAGTCGAATAAAGCATGAGTAAGGGTATCAACGTCACTTGTACAAGTATCACAATTTGGGGTTGGTCTAATTTTGTATTTGAGCAACATTTAATTGGAAGGATAAATATTGTGAAATAGCTTTAATTGTCCTGAAACCTGATGACGTAGGCCCCCAACATCCTTGACAATAAAATCCCACTTCCATCCCTTGATGCAATGCAGGCCCCTAACATCCATGACAATTAAATGGCTGGCGGGGATCTTCATTCAATTCAGTAGGCCGGTCACCTCCCTCATGTAACATGACACCAGCTTAATTTCAAGCGTGAGATGCCTGGCCTGGAAAAGCAGGCTTTAATTTGGTGTATCGGGTTACATATAGGACTTCACGCCTTGCGGCACATGTACTTAGCGTTGACAATGATAATGTAATTGGTTTGGTGTTACATAAGCGATGTTACATTTCTGGATAACTGTTCACGTGTCATCACGCGACTGAGAGAGATATAAAATACGTCATCAGGGTTTGGGACCATTGAAGTTGTTTCACTTTGTTTTCTAATGGGAGTTCATATAGTAGACCAAGAGAACCTTATTTACGAGCATTTTCTCTGCTCTTTTCAAGCAATAAATGGTAGAAAAATCGTGAAGTTAGATATTAATTTTAATCGGGGTGATACGCACATTCCCACACGGAGAGTAGTAGAGAGAGGGCAGTTTCAAAGGTGCGCATGTGCGCGGTTCGGGAGATGTAGACCATGTTTGTGAATGAAAGAGGTACGAGTGAGTGAGGTACAAGTGAGTGAGGTACAAGTGAGTGAGTGAGATACGAGTGAGTGAGTCAGTAAGTGAGCGAGTGAGTGAGCCAGCGGTCACATAAATTCGTACGTGAATCATTAGAGTCAGTTGGTAACCACCCTTCCCTTACGTCTTAATGCCATGACGCAGACAGATGAGAGAAAGAAAGATCAATACGTTCACATGTCTTCATATAGTTTATTCTCCCCTCCATCACATCATACCCAAGCTGGGGGATCCGCGTTTGGTCTATTTACTATCCACGTATGCCCTTGACCTAGTTCGTGTTGTGTCAAACTTCGGGTAGGGCGCATGTCATGGAACAACTGTTTGCGCATTTTCACCGCATTTTTCAGAGCCTCAATGAGCAGTAACCCCATATCCCCTGCCAAGTGACGCTTGGTATTCATCTATGCTGTGTTACGTCTAAACGATAATTGAAAAACGCAACAGAAAGATTTTGTGAAATCGAAGATTGACAATCAAATATTTATTTTACAATACTAAAATCTTATACAAATTAAGTTAGGTCAATACAGCTAATAAATGTCAAATAAAGTCTTACTGTTCAATGTTATATCGGTGTATCTCTCACAGTAACGTGCAAATCTCTATGCAGTCCGTGCCGACACGAAGAAATCGCGTTCCTGTGTTTTTATAGTCCACACCGCCCAGCTGTTGTCCAGTTTCCGTCAGTTCAATCACGTAGATAATACGGCGGTCAAACACACGAGTAATCCAACAGGAATATACAATCCAGCAGTCAGTAATCTCAGGCAAAGGTAATGTCCAGTAGCACAATCTAATGCACTCACATAAAAGCCGTTTGAATCCCTCGCCCGATCACTGAACGTCCGGTTATTTATACTCTATCGAGCATTCGAGATTATTCTATGAAATCAAGAAGCTTCCACCGGTACAGCAATGGCGTATGGTTTTAACCCAGATACCATCACAACCGCTTCTAGAAAGCTCCAAATAATTAACCCATATAACAGTATGTATACAAGCGTATAGATGTGCAGATGGCGCTGTGTAGATGGCGCTGTGACCCAATTACCATCATAATACGGGTCTCTTCGTAATTCGGCCATTTGCAAATATGATAAATCGGTCAGGACAGCTTCGAGAGAATTCTATGATTATAATCACAGAACCGAAGGTAAACAAGTTCACCTCAGCTCTGCAATAATATGACACTGCCCCTCTTGAAAGAAGAAAGTTTCAAACTTGGAACTTTCTTGACAATTCAAAACATTATTACAAAACAAAATCTATATCACAACAGCAGAAATGTTGACAAACATATGTACATTATATGCGAGACAAACAATCAGCGATCAAATTGTCCATGCCCTAATGTGTTTGATTTCAATATTGTATTCTTGTAACACCAAACTCCATCTCAACAATCTTTGATTTTTGTTTTTCATCTTACTTATGAAAACAAGTGGATTGTGATCACTGAATACAGTAATTGGCAACGATGAAGAAGTAACAGAAACATCAAAATGTTGCAAAGCCAACATCATTGCCAAACGTTCTTTCTCAATGGTAGAATAATTTCTCTGATGTTTGTCAAGTTTACGTGAAAAATAACATATTGGGTGATCTACACCATCTATACCTTCTTGTAACAAAACGGCACCAGCAGTAACATCACTAGCATCTACAGCCAGTTTAAAAGGTGAATCAAAATCTGGTGCTGAAAGAACTGGCGCGCTCTTGAGTATGGCTTTCAGTTTTTCAAAAGCTGATTGACATTCATCGGTCCAAACAAAAGTTACCCTCTTTCTTGAGAACCGAGTTTAAGGTTCAGTAATATCTGAAAAATTTGGACAAAATTTCCTGTAATAACCAGCCTTACCCAAGAAACGCATCAGTTGTCTCTCACATGTTGGTCTTGGAAATAGCGAGATAGCACTGACCTTAGCATCTACAGGTTTTGCCTGACCCTGACCTACAACATGACCCAAGAATGTCACACGTGCATGTCCGAATTCACTTTTCCCAAGGTTGACTGTCAGCTTGGCGTCACTCAGCCGATTGAACAGTGCGCGAATTCTCTGTAGATGATCTTCCCATGTATGGCTGTAGACAATGACGTCATCAATGTAAGTCTCGCATCCTTCCAAACCGGAAGTAACACGGTTGATGAGACGCTGGAACGTGGCTGGAGAATTTTTCATTCCAAATGGCATAACTTTGTACTGGAACAGACCCTCTGGATTGACGAATGCTGATATCTCCTTCGCACGATCTGTCAGTGGAACTTGCCAAACTCCTTTCAGAAGATCAAACTTTGACACGAACTTGGCACTTCCCACTTTATCAATGCAATCGTCAATGTGTGAAATAGGGAATGTGTCTGTTTTGGTCAATGTGTTCACCTTTCTGTGGTCAGTACACATCCTGTAACTGCCATCTGGCTTTGGTGCATGATCGGAGTTTTTAGAATAGTGTCATTTACTGCGATAGTTTCATTTTTTTCTATTCATGAACCATTGTATTGAGAATATCACCAGTAAAGCGTGTTTATTTATACGCTTGTTATTTTGTGTATCTAGGTCCAACCCGTCACGAGAATTATATATACCATACGCAGATCTCTGTGAAGGAAGCCTCTGCCTTATAGATGGGGTAAGCCTTATATTTGTGTGTGTGTGTGCGTACTCGATTGTCTCGGATCGGGTTGCGAAAATATATTTCGTACCGGTTACCATGCATTGTTTATGGGTGTATTGTTTGATTCGTGTATTGGTTGCATAATTTTTCAGTATACGGTGTTTGTTGGTTGATACTTTGAACAATAACGATAATCACGTAACATAGCGACAACAATGACGGCTGTATTAATAATTGGTTGTATGGTTGGAGTGAGCCTAGTGTTTCTTGTACTTGTTATTATATGAATGCGTTGTCATCTCATATTAATTCATTACACGTTGGCATGTTTAGTGCATGACAATGATATAAGATTATGATATTATTTATTATATTCTGATATATTGTGCTGGATTAAATTTGTTGTTATATTGTATTTATAGGGTCGATTTCCTTCTGGCTGATTCCTGTGTAACAATAAAATTGGAAAAACAGAACCTCGCCTCGCAGTCCCTCATTGAGTACGTGTGACTGTTACACAAGGATACAAGGTGAATGAAGTCGTTGTCCAATAAATACTGAATCTCTTTTTTCAGGTAGTTTTGTTTAATGGGATTCAAACGATATGGGTGATGCTTTACTGGATTAGAATCTCCGACATCGACGTCATGTGAAATTGTATCAGTCCGAGTAGGAATGTCGGGAAACAAATGTTCCTATTGACTGAGCAGAGTTCGAAGTTCTTCCTGACGCGCTTGTTCGAGATCACACAACTTGGAATCCAAATTAAGTAGAATGTCAGAGTTCTGTAATTTCGCCGCTGTCATGGGCTCTTCACAAGTTTCATTATTATCAGGGTCAGAACTAGCTATACTTACAGGATGGACAGTACTGTTAGTGCTATCTCTGTCGATGTATAACTTTAACATATTTACATGACATAACTGTTTGTTTTTACGCCTGTCAGGAGTCTGAATTACATAATTACGGTCACTTAGTTTCTTTTCAATGACATAAGGACCATAATATCTAGCTTTAAGTGGATTACCAGGAATAGGCAGAAAAGCTAGTACCTTCTCAACAGGTTTGAAACTTCGTTTAAGGACATGTTTACCATAGGTTATTTTCATATCTTTTTGTGCTCAATTTAAATTTGACATGACCAAATCACGTGCTTTGGTCAACCTGGTGCGAAAGTCCGACACATATTGTAAGAGACTACATTAGTCAGGATCACTGTCTAGGAACTTTTCCTTTAGCAGTTTAAGTGGTCCTCTAACTGTATGATCAAAGACTAATTCAAATGCACTGAAGCCTAAAGACTCTTGAACAGACTCTCTAACAGCAAACAATAACAAACGTATGCCTTCACCCCAGTCTTTCTCAGTGTCAAAACAATAAGTCCTAATCATGTTCTTTAATGTTTGGTGGAATCTTTCTAATGCGCCTTGGCTTTCTGGGTGGTATGCAGATGATTTGTACTGCTTCATTCCCAATTCATGCATGACTTGTTGAAAGATTCCTGACATGAAATTAGATCCCTGATCAGACGGAACAGACTGGGGTAGGCCGACAAGTGTGAAAAACTTAACTAAGGCCTTAACAATAGTTTTTGCCTTAATATTCCGTAAAGGAATGGCCCCAGGGAACCTGGTTGAAGCACACATGATTGTTAACATGTATTTATTGCCTGACTTTGTTTTTGGTAATGGACCAACACAATCTATAATCACCCTACTAAAGGCTTCCCCAAATGCAGGGATTGGTTGTAGAGGGGCCTTCGGCATGGTTTGGTTTGGTTTTCCTACCATTTGACATGTGTGGCATGACCTACAAAATTCCGTAACATCTTTCTTTAAAGTTGGCCAATAGGAATGATTTAGAATTTTGTAGTATGTTTTGTTAACAAACCTAAATGGCCCGAAAGAGGTGTTTCATGGGCTAGTCTGAGGATATCTAAACGATATGACTTTGGTACCACAATCTGATACTTAACTGCTCACTCATCATCAGGTGACACATCTGGCGGTCGTCATTTGCGCATAAGAACACCATTCTTACAAAAGTAACACACAGGCTCTTGAGTTACATCACCCTCATCTACTGCTCTGTCAAACAACTTGGAAATGTCCTTGCCACTATGCTGTTCATTAACCAGCTGTGATTTTGAAATTTTATCATAAGAACATTCCAATTTGCTATCAAAATGTGGCCTATCAGCCTCATCATTTAAACACACAAAGGTGTCGGCCAAACAAACGTCATCGATGACGTCATCTTTAAGAGCCCTTTCAGACGCCTCAGCCAATTTACTCATGGCTCTAGTAACTGCACAAGCAGGATACAAACTTTGAATTTCGTCTTCAACTGGATCATGAATCTGATCCAAACATGGTTTGCCAGTTACAATCGGGTTAACCCCGACCTTATCTCCCGCAAGATCATTTTCAAGAAGTAATTGAACACCCTCAAATGGTAAACTACCTTTAATATCCACCGTAACAGGTCCAGAAATCAAGTCGGAAGACAGATGAACGTTATGGAGCGGAACGGGTGTATAATTTACAGAATCTACTCCTTTAATCAGGACATTACTGCCTGCAGATGAAGAATCAGAAAACGGCAAAATATCTGCCAACAAAAGAGACTGGGATGTACCCGTGTCTCGCAAAATCTTCACAGGAGTAGCATTAGAAAAATCACTTGAAAGTGACACAAAACCATTGTGGATAAATGGTTCAAAAATCTCCATAACAGGATTTGAAAAACTGTCAACCTTATCCTTGATAGAACTAATAGGAACAGTGTCCTTGGCCATCTTAACGTCATATAAACTATGAACGTCACTAACCTGCTTGGGTATAGATCTCGAAGTGAGGAAACCACTGGGCTTTTGAAAGGCTTGATCTTGTTGTTTTCTTTTCAATTTAAAACAATCAGCCATTAAATGGCCGTCCCCCTTACAGTAGCTGCAAACGGGAGACTTATTTTGAGTGTTAAAAGTGGGTGACTGAGACTTTGTGTTTGACCTTTGACCTTTGTAACTGGGGTTAAAAGTTTTAGGCCTTGAGAAAGAACTGGATTTGTTACCTGAGATGTTAGACTTAAATGAACTTGGCTTAACAGCATTGACAAATGATAATTTGTGTGTCAGGGCGTATTCATCAGCAAATCGGGCTGCTTCGTCTAAAGTGTTGGCATTCTTTTCATCAAGAAATGTTCTAATATCATCATGGCTACACCTTTTAAATTCCTCTACCAGCATATGCTGTCTAAGGATTTCAAAGTTGTTGTCAATTTTAACCGAAGCACATCACCTATCAAATAACTGTTCTTTTGAACGAGCAAATTCTACATGAGTCTGCGAGTTTTCTTTTTCACAACTAAGAAACTTTTGTCTATAGGCTTCAGGAACCAATTCATAACCTTTACGGATTAAATCCTTCACTATATCATAATTTGATGTTTGCTCTACCGTCAATTGAGTGTAAATGTCCCTTGCCTTTCCGATCAAAACACTTTGAAGAAGTAAACTCCAATTTTCTTTTGGCCAGTTTAAATTTTCAGCAATTTTCTCAAAATGCAGAAAATATTTATCAACTTCTTTTTCCTGAAATGGTGGGACGAGACGTATTTGACGAGCTGCATCAAATATTGATTGTGATTGTACAGGTGCATCTGCAGGAGGATTTGTTCGCGACTGTAATTCCAAATGTTTCATTTCTAACTGAAACCGCCTATCTTTCTCTTCTCTCTCTAACTGTAACTGTCTTTCTTTCTCTTTCTCTTCTCTTTCTCTCTCTCTCTCTCTAATGCTCTTTCTTTCTCTCTTTCCTCTAATTCTAACTTTTCTCTCTCTGATTCTAATTGCTTTAATTCCAGCTGATTTTGCAATTCTAATTTCTTTATTTCCAAATAATCAGCTGTTTCCTCAGTTAAATCAAAAAGATTTTCATCCCAAAGTTGTTTGCTAACAAAATGTTTAATAATGAGTTTCTCAATTTCTTGCTTTCTCCAAGATGTTTTAACTTTAATTTGTAGGTCAATTTCTTGCTTTCTCCAAGATGTTTTAACTTTAATTTGTAGGAATAGACACAGCGCGAACAAATCCTCTTTGTGTAGTTCGTCAAATTCATCCTGACTAGGCTTTGAAGCAAATTGTGCTGGGTCAAATAACATGCTGATAATATACTACTTATCAATTTAGAACTATGTTGCAAAGCTGGAATGTAAACAAAGCTCGCGGGCAGGCCCCCAATTTCTATTACGTCTAAACGATAATTGAAAAACGCAACAGAAAGATTTTGTGAAATCGAAGATTAACAATCAAATATTTATTTTACAATACTAAAATCATATACAAATTAAGTTAGGTCAATACAGCAAATAAATGTCAAATAAAGTCTTACTGTTCAATGCTATACCGGTGTATCTCTCACACTCCGTATTAACGTGCAAATCTCTATCCAGTCCGTGCCGACACGCAGAAATCGCGTTCCTGTATTTTTATAGTCCACACCGCTCAGCTGTTTCCGTCAGTTCAATCACGTTGATAATACAGCGGTCAAACACACAAGAGTAATCCAACAGGAATATACAATCCAGCAGTCCGTAATCTCAGGCAAAGGTATTGCCCAGTAGCACAATCTAATGCACTCACATAAAAGCCGTTTGAATCCCTCCCCCGATCACTGAACGTCTGGCTATTTATACTCTTATTCTATCAAATCAAGACGCTTTCACCGGTACAGCAATGACGTATGATTTTAACCCAGATACGATCACAACCGCTTCTAGAAAGCTTCAAATAATTAACCCATATAACAGTATGTATACAAGCGTATAGATGTGCAGATGGCGCTGTGTAGATGTGTAGATGGCGTTGTGGCCCAATTACCATCATAATACGGGTCTCTTCGTAATTCGGCCATTTGCAAATATGATAAATCGGTCAGGACAACTTCGAGAGAATTCTATAATTATAATCACAGAACAGAAGGTAAACAAGTTTACCTCAGCTCTATTGTTCTAGAACTATCCACAGTGACCAATTTTATACTGCAATACTATGACAGCTGAAGGACGCCTTTCACTTCAAGTGGCAGCAGGCTATGCTTTTCATAGATCTCCATGACTGTTTTTTCTGATGTGGGGGCACATTTAGATCTAAGCCTGTTGTAAGTTATCATGCCCGGCGTTCCCAATCATGAGTATGAGCACTAGTATAAATACGATCCCAAAAGTTGACTTCTTCCTCATTCAGGCTCCCCTGGGACGAAACCATCCTATCAGCGGTCAAGCTCCCCATGTCAGTGGATAGACTATCAGCAGCCTCTGCATCAGTATCAGTCGATAGACTTATCGAATCAGACGGTTTACTCTCAGCATCAGCATCGGCTGCTGGCGCCTCGATGTCTTCGTGCCCATGTATATTCTCTGGTGTCGCATCATATCTTAGTGTCTGGAGAACGTGCGTCCACGTTCGGAACATGTATAACCCATGTTGACAGTTGAACATCGACTGTGCCTGTCATTGGGATACGCTTGCTTTTATGGAAGTATTGCAGTCACGCCCGCCAATGTCTAGCTCAACGCTTCATTACCCTATTGAAATAACTCATAAGTTTAGATTGGTCTAGATACCCACTAATTCACTGAACTGTAGTGTCACACGTCTACACCCGTTGTTACAGCTTAGTGCCAGTTTCAACGCATTAACACCCTATCTTAACGCCTTAACGCTCCATCGTAATGCCTTAACGCCATATTGTGACGCCTTTAGCGCTTTGTGGCTCGCCCAATCATACGCACACGCTTTCAACATTAGCCCTTGAGCCTTGATGAAAGTGACGTCATCGTCGAGAGTGAAGTCATCACATGACAGCTCGGAGCTCTAGGATGGGATAGTTAAGAGCTCGGAGCTCTTGGACCACGGAGCTCTTGGAGCGCCGAACTCCCAACAGTCCCAGGGCATTCGGAGGTGAATGAGCTCTTAACTCTTCCATTCCAGATCTCTGAGCTCTCAAGCGATGACATCATCGGAAGTGATATCAGCGCACGGATGTGGACTCACCTGTGGGTTCCTCCGGTACTCTGGTGCACATTATAGGGTACGGTCCAGGCAGCACCATCAGGTGAGCGCACATGTTTGCGATGAGATCATTTGCGGTGATGATTTCACTTCAGGCTATGTGCTCATCATTTGAGAGCTCTCAGTTTTGGGATGGGACAATTAAGAGCTCACTCACCTTCGCATGACCTCGGAGCTCCAACAGCCCCGTTGGTGTCAATATAGGGTATTAACGCGTTTAGATATGGCGTTAGAGCGTCGAGACTGACGTTAAGACGTAACGAAGGGTGTAGACGGGTGTCCAAGCATTTCGATGAATTAGTATCAATCCCTTGGGCATATATAGACCAATCAGAGCTTCTCAGCTATTTTAATATGGTGTTGAAGCGTTGAGTTAGGCGTTGACGGGCGTGACTGTGTTACTTCCATAAAAGCAAGCGTATCACAAAGACGTGCACTGTCGATGGTCAACCGTCAGCATGAGTTATACATGCTCTGAGTGCGAACGCACGTTTACCAGACACTACGATATGATGCGACACCGAAAGAATATACATGGGTATGAAGACGAGGCGCCAGAAGGCGATACTGAGAGCATCTGATTCTGCAGGTCCACAGACTGATAATGCTCCAGAGGCTACTGAGAGTCTATCCACTGGTACAGAGAGTTTGACCGCTGATACTCAGGCTTTCCAGTAAGGGAGAACCCACCTTTTGGGATCGTATGGTGGATGAGGTTATTAATAATCATGCTGAGGTGGTCGAGGACCTCGGACAGTATAACTATCCCTTTCTGGACAGTAATATTCCAGTGGAAACTGCATATGGTGTATACATATCACGCCTAGTACCATTTGCTAGATCCTGTGACGATTTTAATCAACGTCACAAAACATTGTTGCAGAAACTTATAAAACAGGGCTACACCACCAAGCGCCTCCACTCAAATTTTCTCAAATTTGGCGATACATATCGCATGCTGATAGCAAAATACGAGCGTAGCGTGCAAGATCTATGGCGCTACGTTTCGTAACTTGTGTCTAATTCCGCTTAACCCGGGGCTAGGGACCGTATGAACCCATGTACTTCAAGATCCTCATGGTACTCATATGAACAGTCACAATCAAAGCGTGACTGAGATACATCATTCTTTGGATGACGACTTTGCAACGAATATTATGGATTAAGAATACTGATCAGCGATACGGATTTGATATTTTTGGAACATCATGATATCTTGCCGGCATCATTGAAAACTGTTGACCGCTTCTCTCTTACAGGAAACAAGCCTATGTTTATGCATACTATGATTGTCTTTTTGAATTTGATGCTAATACTGTAATATGGAATAGGTCTTTGGATTATGGACGCGGATATTCTCTAATGGACGACGGCTGAATTATGAATGACGGATCTGACACTTGTAATTACAACAGGCATACATCCAAATGCGTCCCCACATCCGAAAAACAAAATGGACAATATATAAACTTATATATTTGGAATCGATAAGATACCATTAATACTGTAACATTTAACAGTTCAAAGGATCAATTGTGTGGTAAAGACTCCAGGAAAGAGTAATAAACAGCTCTAACAAACCTACGACAGTGAGCTACAGGGCACTTACCCAGCCGTCAAAATCCTGGGGTTAACACAGCGGTAACACCGTTATTGTCAGCATATAGGACGGATAATCTGTTTTACTTTCCCCCCCTTCTGCTTTCATAAAGCTGTTAATTATACATATTCAATGATTGACTTATTAAATGACTGACTTATTGATCAAGAAATGGTAAATAACTAAATAACGCAGATATATACTTGTTTTAGCAAAATTCCTTCAAGTCAATGAAGGCAATGAAATAATCACTGTAACTGAGAATTATTCATCACAGTGTCAGCATGACAAAGGAACACACTTAAGACCAAAGATCAAATAACTGATTGTCTGTTTATACAAAAAATTTACCATACGGTTATAAGCCATGGATACAGACTCCATGCTGAGAGGATAACTGAAATTTTGGATTGTTTAACCTTGTTCCAACAAACAGACTCAGAGATTATCAGTGAAGCCACGCTCAACTGGCCTTTATCATATAAATAAGGCCTGCCGTAGCTCTACGGGCCTTTTTTTTGGCTTTACACTATTCTGATTAACGAAAACGATTAAACATGTGGAGATATCAATAAAACTCACGTATTGGTATGTGCTATATGCCGACAATAACCGCGTTACCCCAGGATTTTGGCGGCTGAGTTAAAGCCACTGTTGTAGGTTATTTAGAGCTGTTTATTACTCTTTCCTGGAGTCTTTACCACACAATTGATCCTTCGAGCTGTTAAATGTTACATTATTAATGGTATCTTTTCGATTCCAAACGATTACCAACCTCAAAAGGCGCGGAAATCCGAATTAACGATGAAAAGCGCGGTCTGCCTGGGCATAGTGAATACGTCGCCATGCTCCATTTTAGCCCACGCTATAGTTGTCAGGGACCGCCGCAAAGGCTGCTGGGATACCTCCGTCTTCCAGAATAGCCTGCTGCCGCTTGAAAAACGACCTCGCGTCCATCATGAAGACCAAGCGTCACCTGGAAGGCGATATGGGGCTACTGGCCACCGGAGCCCTGAAATATGCGGTGAAAATGCGCAACGGCTCTTACAGGAAATATTGACGTTAATGGACAACACGGAGAGGCTTAGGGATACGTCTAATGGACAAGATTGACCTGACCGAAGATCGACACAACGCCAAATGGCAACTTCTGATTGAACAAGAGCAGCCGTCGATACGTCAAACGGACAAGAGCGATCATAACTTTCTCAAATTGGGTCATATCGTCCAAGTTGACACATGAACAGGTACAATAAAAGCGTAGCATTTCAGGCCTTCCTGGAGGCACTGGGAATGAAGTAATAGCGTCCCTACTTCAACCCGAGGAAACAGAAGATAAAATGTTACTCATAGACTACGACATTTCCGAGAAGAGTGTTCCAGCATCAGGTAGGCCTACCAAACGTGCCCACGAAGAGACCGGTGCAGCATCACTTCCACCTGCCAAACGTACCCGTCTCGAACTAACCCACTAGCACCCTTAAAAATAGTGCAGCAAGCGCCTCAGGAAGTGGGGGAAGAGGTCCAGCGCATGATGAATGGTATTACTCAGCAGCAGGTGAATGATTTCATGAATGATATCACCCAGCAGGGGGCGAATGATATAATCCAGCAGGCCTACCTAGCGGCGGGGATACACACTTGGGAGCTGACCTCCTATTTAACTGTAACTGTGAAAGATGAACAAGTGCACTTTAATGCACCAGGTTGGGACAACACACCTCCTAAGCATATCGCGTTGACGTTTGAGACATGAAAAGAAGTAAGGGCACTTTACAGACCCATCGATGAGCTCAATGAGGCTGAGGGGAGCAAAAAAGTGAAATTTTTACTGCGGGGGACGAAGTGTTCCTGAGCTATTCTGTGTTCAACAAACTTGTGCTGGTGCATATTCGCAAATGGTGGATGAAGAAAGACAAAGACACGTGGTTTCTCTTATGAGGGCATGGCGCTGCAATTACATGCGTGGCGGACACTTCAAGACCTGACAGGGCAAATTTCTAAAGTCCTGAATGCCCAGGTGTCTGAGTATATCTATAGAAAGTACATCGAAACCTACCAGGATCACCTTAAACTACGCATTCAACACTTGCGTATACTAGCATGTCCAGGCTGCCCGGACAGTCCGCTAAACTCGTGTACGTGTCTAGACATGGAACTGTCAGACGCGCTGGTGACTTAGGCGCTACACGACATCAACGAGACGCAAATCGCTGAGAAATTTCAAGCCGCCTGTCCACCGAGAATTTCACGTGAGATGATTGCGGACTTCATATTCCAGCACCAGGGGGATAAAGACAGGGAAGACTTCAAATACTAGACGTACACTATTCAACACGATGGAGTTTGCTGTTGAAGCTAATACTGCCGAAGCTTCCAGAGGCAGGGAGCATGGCCAACAAGATCCTAGACTCATTGCCAGACAACAAGATATACAGATAGAGGACAATCTCGACGACGGGATCATGGTACACCAAGACAATCGTACCAACGAGGCATGGCTCGAAGACATTATACAAAACCTGTTGAAACAAGACGAAGAACAAAAAGAAGAAGAACAAGAAAAACAGACTTTGACGACCACTACAACGCAACAACAGCAGCAACAATATCTTGACGACTACGGCACAGAGATAACAAGACTGCAGACGGACCCAACAGTGGCGGTAAAGCAATTGCAATGTGTGAAATGTATTTCCCCAGCTACTCACTACGCCAAATTCGCCAAACTTGCAGGGAGGGCACACCCTAAGTCGTCAACGTCTTGCAAGCCCGTCCCGTGTGCACTTGTCACGTTGAAATGCCACCTATGCACGAAGAGGAAGGAAGAACTGCGTCAAATTCACCAATTGGTGTAATCATTACACCTCCAACCGGTCCTTATCAGGGCCACCCAATACCCCCGAGAGAGGGACTTTTCCAACTCAAACCACAATTCCAAAAAAGAAAAAAGGGGGAAAAAATCAGCTCCCTACATGCATAGACCTAGGTGAAAATAATAGGTAAATAAGATCTACACACGCTAGTGTGTGAATGGGGAAAACACTTGCTACTAAGAGCACCTTGCATACATGCACTCAGGTAAAAATAAATAAAAATAAGACCCCCCAAACACACACACTATAGTATGAATGGGCGTTACACAGTAATACTAGTCTAATATATACACCGAGTATAGTCGGAGAAAGACGAGTGTGAAAAATTAGTCCAAGGTCTGTGCCAAGTGTTTTTAAACTCGTGTGTTAATTAGGGAAGGAGATGGAGATTGGTCATGGTGGGCTTTAGAATAGGTGGGGTAAAAACGAGGTGTGGAGATTGACATAGGTGGGTCCTGGTGCACTATATTTGAATGTATATTGTGAGGCGATGGAGCTTGGTAATGATCATAGAATATGGAGGGAAGTTGAGATGTGGAGATTGAAATTATGTGGGTCCTCGTGTTATTTGAATGTGCCACGTTAGAAGTCTCTCTTTCGGAGGATTGGGTCGGCCCTGAAAAGGGGTGTTTGTTGATTTTTTTTGTCCCTGTTTATTCAGGGGGGGCTGGCCTGTCTGCCCAAGCTGACGGAGTAATAGGTTCCGGGGCGTTGTTGTTGTTGTTGGTGGACTTCGTGTTGGGGGACTGGCTGGGGATGATGTTGCAAGACGTCCAGTGTCGCCTTCAGTCAGTCCCCGGCCGAGACTCTCACCAGCTGGAAGAGGTCGGCCCAGGATACTGTAGTGGTGTTGCTATTCTCCTGGGCCATCCTTCGTATTTCGCCTACCCAAAACGCCTCCACAGCTTCCTCCAAATGTTGTTGTTGTTGGAGTGCTTTTTATTTGCGCCTCCCCAGCTTGGCCGCGCCCCGGCTTGTAGACATCTTGGTTACCTTCAGTTTGCTGTAATATATCCCACGTCTTTACTCTTGGAAAGATTGATATGGAATGAGCTGTCTCAGAAAGCTCTCTCGGTTTTCGCGCCAAATGCAGTGGATGTCGATTGTCTGTCCAAAAGCCGGGAGCTGACTGATTGGCTCTATTTCCAACCTACCCATTGGTTGTTTTATCGGTCGATCATTGGTCCAAATGAGTGTGTGCATCCTTCCCATGTTAATCTAGAATCCCTTCAAGCTCGCTATGGCGAACTCCCATGTGGGTGGGTGCATGTAAATTGAGGATTTGTCCCCGAAAATATAAAAAGCGGAACACGGAAACCCCATTCAACCAGGTCTAGAGGGTCGTATATAGACCGGAGAGAGAACAACAACAACAACAACAAATGTTCAAATAGTTTATTATCTCCTCCCGTACATCATACCCGCGCTGGAGGGGCCGTGTTGGGTATGTTTACAATACAAGTAGGCTCTTGTCCAATCAGAAGCCGCCATTTGGCGCTGCATCTGTCATATTCGTTCTTGTCCGTTAGATGTATTCTCGGCTGCTCTTATCACGTATAAGGAGTTGACGAACAGCCACCACTTTCGACGATGCCAAATAAGGAACTGGTGGTAGAACGCCAGAAATCACGTACATCACTAATTAAGTTTTCCAAAGGTTCTGATGTGCCGCCAGAGAAAGGAAATGAAACTGACTTCCAGCGCCCGATATATTTGTTACATTAACCTCCAGCTATTATCTTAATGGAAAAGTAGAAACGAAACCTCTACCTCACCAACCAGGCAATGGAGATACCGAAAATCCTGGCCATAAACCGAAATTTTTCTTCTTTCGTAGGCTTCTATTGTCAACAAAGCCAGACCATGAAAAAAGGCATCTATATATGTCTAACTCTGTCCTTTCTTCCTAAATGACTTTGTATTCTACCTACACTTAACAGTGTATACTCATTACATGGTATATATAATATATATAACTCAGTCGAATTTTTAATGTTTACGCCCGATCGATTTATTGACACCATAAATGGTGTTCAGCTGAACACCAATAAATGGTGTTGAATTTAGACCAACACCATAAGTCCCCAACACACTTTATTGGTTTTGGCCAACACCATTATTTGGTGTTGAGATTGTATTAGCACTTATCAGTTAACACCAAAATATGGTGTTGAGCTATTTTTAACAACCTTTATTGGTGTTGACGAACACCTTTATTTGGTATTGAACTGACCTCAACATGGTATTGAACTGACCTCAATACCATTTTTTGATGTTCACATTTCTCAACATGTTCACAATTCTCAACACCACTTTATGATGCTGACCAGCACTAAAAAAATAAATAAAATAAAATAAATAAATAAAATAAAAAAACAGGGTGTTGGGCCAACACCATTGTTCTGGCTGTGTACTGCTGGCGATTTGGTGCCTAAATCTGATGGCACGGATTCGAGTCTCGCTCAGGGCAACCAGCACAAGTTTGTGCTTTACCAGGAAAGTGTCATCCGAATTGGTCTATTTGGAAATAAAAATGATTTATTTATTACAAATATTTTTCAGCAATGTGCTTTACATCCTCGCGAGCCAGTGTATCGATCGATCTGTTAGGATCGATACACTGGCTTGGTTAGTTACCTATACGAGTTCTGGATATAAATAGACCACGGAGTTACCTCTAAATTAACCCAATCAGTGAATGCGCCAAGCTAGTTGATCAGGACAATCCGCTGCACGGTATGAGACATGGGTATGAGATGGAACAGGTTTGAATTTCATCGCGGGCCCAGCTGCTTTGATGTCAAGCTGAAATCAGGTTTGAATTTCATCGCGGGCCCAACTGCTTTGATGTCAAGCTGAAATCGAAGTCAAAGCAAAAACCGCAGGCCCGGGATACCGACATGCTAATTAAAAACAAGCGTGGGGGGGGGGTGAAATGCAGGGCTTCGTGTTTAGAATTAAGTACGCGAGCTAAAAACAGCCCACGTCAAAATATTTAGAAGAGGGTATTTGAAAGTCAGGCGAGTGGTTGCAATATAATACAATATGAAATATGACAGTTTGTGTGAGCTAAAAATCACTCCTGACATGATTAACGCGAGTGTTTGCGTGCAGGTGAGCTATCACTCACGCTAAACACGAAGCCCTGAAATGTACGAGATTGTTTTGTTTTGTTTTTATTTTATTTAGGAAACAGGGTTGTATTAATAGTGCATATGACATATAGGCACCCAACCTGTAACCATCTGGGTCATCTATACGCGGTAAGACTGAACCTGTGATCGTGTGTATCCATTTTCAGCCCACTTTTGGCAACTAAATCAGGGAATTCCCCGAAATCTACACCACGTGATGTCGTCAGCCACTCACCTAACTCTACCGACGTAACCCTAACGTAACCCGCCATTTTCGAGTCATGTGCTGTCCTACTTGTTCAAAATTAAAGATCTACAACACCTCTTGGAAGATACGGAAGTTATTCATATCTGTATCTTTTGTAAGCTCAGACAATATATGTTTTAGAAGTAGTATGAAAAGCCTGTAATTTATCAGATTTCTCGAGTCTGCTCTCCGCCGGATGAAGACCGAAAAGTATACGGTAAAGTCTCGGATATCGCTCCATAATAATGGCGACACACGATTCGCAAGCCATCTTATGGATGACGAAAGTAGTAAATAAAACACGGCACAGGTAGGGTTTTCCAGGGAGGTAACTCTTGGTGCCCTTTTTTCCAGGTTAAAGTATAGGCGGCGCCACATCGTCTTTCACCTCTGTGGCGCCAGGGGGCGCCACCAGCTCAAGGTCACGTGGAGGTCAAAAGTAGTTCCGGCGACCTTTGACCTTTGTATTCTTCCGCGGTCTGGTGGTGATGCCGTCACTTCCGCGGACAGAAAGTAGTCCCATGTCAACCAAGTGACTTCCAATGTTAATGTATACGGGGAATGCCTAAAAAGAGTATGGGAATAGACGTTTTGTGACCGGGGTGGGTCCCTAGTGGACCGAATGGGTCGAGTGAGGTGTCAAAGTGAAGCGCTCCTCTAGGGCCATTCAGTCATGGGTGGGTGCATGTAAAATTAGGATTTTTTCCCGAAAATATAAAAAGCGAAACACGGACTTTACCCCTAAAATAGGGGAAAACCCCTATCAACTCTAGCCAAAAGGGCTAATATCGGTCACCTCCGTGTCTTTTCGGTCAGGTCCGTGTCTTTTCGGGTACGTCCGTGTCTTTTCGGTGAGGTCCGCCATCTTCAGAACATGATAGGCCATGTACTGACCTGTCTGTGGGGGTTTTCCCCGCCAGAATTTCGCTGTCGTCTGCTTGGGGTTGTCACGTGCCGAAAACCTGGCTCCCCGAATTGCATCATTGTTGCACGTTCGCTACAATGTTGCGGTGAACACCTGGTCTGTCGTCTGCGTGAGTGAGTTCACGTGCCGAACACATGCTACCCGAATTGTAACAATGTTGCACGTTCGCTACAATGTTGCGGCCACCGTGAACACCTGGTCTGGCGTCTGCGTGAGTGAGCTTACGTGCCGAACACCTGGCTCCCCGAGATCAAGGCATGTCCAGACTTGTTCTGGGTTGTACAGTTCTGCCATGCAGACAACGGGTACTAGGAATGCATATTAAATCTATAGACAAAGTGTATGGAAATAGACGTTTTGGGGTCTAGGTGGGCCACTAGTGGGTCGATGGAGTCGTATGAGGTATCAATGTGAAGCATTCGTGAAGGCGCATCCGACGGGCTGGGTGTGGGGTTGAAATATCGTCATTCTGCGCATGCGCGGTAGACAAAGGGTGAAGCCTATGTGAGGAGGCATCCCACTGGATGGATGTGGGGTCGCAATATCGTCATTCTGCGCATGCGCAATAGACAAAGTGTATGAAAATAGACGTTTTGGGATCTAGGTGAGCCACTAATGAGCCGATGGAGTTGAGTGAGGTATCAATGTGAAGCCTATGTGAGGGGGCATCCGATTGGACTAGTGTCTCGGCCGTTGTCAACATTCTGCGCATGCGCAGACAGGGAATTCTGCGAAAAGGGTGTGGAAATAGGCGTTTTAGGGTTTAGGTGAGCCCCTAATGATCCTATGGTGTCGTATGAGGTCTTATTTTGAAGCTGTCGTGAGGGAGCATCCGCCTGGGCTAGTGTGTCGTTCGTTGTCAATAGTCTGCGCATGGGCAGTCTGGCCGTAGTATAGAAATAGACGTGTTGGGGTTTAGGTGGGCCACTAGTGAGCCGATTGGATCGAGTGAGGTATCAATGTAAAGCACACGTGAGGGAGTGTCCAACGGGCTGGGTGTGACGTGGAACAGACGGCATTCTGCGCATGCGCAGTGGAGAAAGTTGGAAATAGACGTTCTGGGGACTAGGCGAGCCACTAATGGGCCGATGGAGTCGAGTGCGGTATCCATGTGAAGCCTATGTGAGGAAGCAACCGCCTGGAGTAGTGTCTCGGCTGTTGTCCACATTCTGCGCATGCGCAGACAGGGAATTGTGGGAAACGGGTGTGGAAATAGACGTTTTTGCGGTCTAGGTGGGCCACTCATGGTCCGATGGAGTCGAATGAGGTATCAAAGTGAAGCATTCGTGAAGGGGCATCCAGTCATGGATGGGTGCATGTAAAATTAGGAGTATGACGTCACTTCCGGTTTGGGTGAATGGGGCGTGACCTGGGAACATGATAGGACATGTACCGACCTGTCTGTGGGGGGTTTCCCTCCAGAATTTCGCTGACGTCTGCGCCTGCATCCGGGTATGCATGAGGGTCTGTGTGAATGGGGTGTGACCTGGGAACATGATAGGAATGCATGTACTGACCTGTCTGTGGGGTTTTTCCCGGCCCGGCCCGGCTCGGCCCGCCCCGCCCCGGCCGCAGCGCGCGGGTTACTCCGGCCGCAGCGCGCGCGCGCGCGGGTTCTCCGGCCGCACGCGCGCGCGCGCGCGTCATCACCGGCAGTGCGCGGATGAATGTCGGGTCAAAAGGTCAAAGGTCACATCCAGGTCAAAAGGTCCAAGGTCCCTCTTTCGGCAAGGTTCGGCAACAATGTTGCGGCATCGATATACAGAGCTTGAACCCAAAAAGGGGATCGTAAATTAACCTGGGAAGGATGGGCAGTTCCGTTTGGACCAATCAGCGGTCGAGAAAAAGAGCCAATGAGCGATCGATAAAAGAACCAATGGACGGGTACTAGGTACACGTCTGCGCATACATCCGGGTACTGGGATGCTTTCGCCTACGTACGCGCCTACATCCGGGTACTTCTGTGTAGGTGTATAAAAGTGGGAATGTTTAGGGCAATGCTGCATTCATTGGCCTGCTTGACCTGACCAGCCTGAGCCTGCCTCACCAGCCTGAGCCTGAGACGAGGAGAAGATTTTCCAGGGGATCCTCCGGCGCTGTAATCTTTGTTGTTGTTGTTGCTCTCTTTTTTGGACTAACCCATCAGAATAGTACGTATCACGGACTACACCCGTAGAGCTACGTCTAGGCGCGTATGTGTGACATGGTCTAGAAAACACGTCTCTCTGGATCCTACACCTCCATTCATACGGTTTCAGAGCCATGACGGACACCCGTCCCTATGCGACTCGTATTTTACAGCACGCGTCCGTGGTTAATTCGCTCACGGGTTACCGAGCAGTGGTTCGGTCCATGTTTTGAGATGGCGACGACAATGAGGGGCGACGCCAGATCCTGAACGAGTTCACAGAAGCGGTCCTCGACAGAGTGCTCTCGATGGAGAGGTGTGCCATCACTCACCACTACTGGACTATGACAGCCATCCTTGATGCTCGGGCTATGGACCACGAGCGCTCACGGCGGAATCAGCGACGGCGGGTTGGCCTAGTCATGGTCTGTGCCCTATTGACCCTGGCGCTGTGGCATTGACAGTGAGACCTGAATATTAATACGAGGGTCAGACACAGTGTGCGTCATTCAACGATCGTCATTGGGTCAACCATGTCACCAGTTCTACGAGCCATCCTTCCCCTTACACCCCGGGTGGGGTTACACGTCTATGAAGATAAAGTCACCCTCGTGGAGATGTTTGCTGGTCGCGCGCTGAGACCGTATCGAATACGGTTACGCTACACCGTGACGGCTGGACCAAATTTAAACGGGTGTTGAGCGGCGAGCTCGACGGACACCTCATCCACATAGACAATGCCATCTACGTACACCGTGGACCCTTCTTCCCATGCCTGGGCCGCTACCAAGACCCTACGCGAGGCTTCACCCTAGACCCCGATCTGTGGACAGCCTTCGAGAAAGTGGTGCCTATCGTGGACGAGCTGTTTACACCGGACGAGCGGTCATCAGACGAGTTGGAGTTGGCTCGTGCCCTGAGAGAAGCGACGGCAGAACCCAATGAACAAATGTCTAGCACTGAACCAGACGACGATGCCATTGATTACCCGGCTACACTTTGACTACCCGATCCTTTGATCTCACGGGGTTCTCCCTATAAATACGAGAGACAGTCAAATCTGGTACCATTCACGTACTGACCATGACGGAGCATATAATACTGGCGTATCTCAGCTTGACCCCCGAGGTTTTCCTGCACGTTTATGTAGATAAGGTCGATATCATGGAGGAGGTGGGAGACATCTGTGACGCGGACCCTACACAACCGTGCCCAGCCCACATTCGTCTGTCCCGGGAGGGCTGGACCAAATTCAAACGGGTGTTGTCTGGTGAACTGGACGGCGACCTCGTCACGATGTGTACATCCGACGCGGCCCTTTCTTTGCTCAATTGGTTCCGCTAGATGGGGGTACAGTGCATTTTACCTTCACCCTGAGCTATGGTCTGCATTGGAAGATGCCGTGGTAGATGTGGATCAAGTGCTTATCAAACGGTCATCAGATGAGTTGAACTGGTCATTTACCATGGACACTTTGAAGCCAACGAAGAAAATCAGAAAGAAACTCCGGCCCAAGATATACCCGTTATAAATAAACGATAGAGCCAGGGTCCATCATCAATTGTCACCATGAAGTGCTGGGAGAAGGTGTTGGATAACTTATACTACAGTCCCGACAGTCCGGCGGCCTATAGTGCATTGTCGGCTCTCTATCGAGCGGCCAAACCCCAGGGGATACAACGTGCCCAAGTCCGAGATTGGTTAAGAAAGCACCTTTGCCAAACACAACGATGGGAATCGGTATATCTTGACGTGCATCGATATCCTATCGAAGTATGCGTGGGTGGTACTCATCCGGACGAAAACGGGGGCGAATCTCATGGCGGCGTTCAAAGACATCTTCAAGACCGAGCGCAAACCTTTGTATTTGCAAACCGACGAAGGCACGGAATTCCTCCACAGACCGTTCCAACAGTTTCTGAAAGCCCAGAAGGTGTTTTTCTTCCATACGTACAACGAGACCAAGGCTTCCGTGGTGGAAAGGTTCAACAGGACATTCAAAGGCCGCATGTATAAATATTTCACCTATAAGAATACAAGGCGGTACATCGATGTTCTCCCGAAACTTGTGAGTGGTTACAATCGAGCCTATCACCGGGGATAATAAAAAGAATTAATACCACAGCATGGTTGACTTTGTCTCTGTTCTCTGAAGTAGATAAAAAGAGCAGAGTTGTGGGTTCTAGCATTAGTTGTACATGAGTACGGAAGCACGCTCCGACGCTCCGTGTATTGAAGACGGCCCCACCCGAGTTGGTCCGAACCATTGTACGCGGTGCGGACCCTGTTAAAAGGCAACGTACCACTGACTCCGGCTCAGAAGACCAAGTTGGCCAAGCATAAGCTAGGTGTCCGAACCCTAGTCCAGATGCGGGTCCCTCAAACACAAAAGCAAAAGGTGTTACAGAAAGGCGGCTTTCTCGGGGCCATCTTAGCACCGTTGGCCGCTTCCGTGTTGGGTCCAGTATTGGGTGGACTCTTCGGCCGACAATGAACCACACGAAAAAAATGGTCCTCGTCGAACCTCGGCTCCTTCAAAACCTCCAATCACCGTACCGCGTACCTTCTACGGTGAAGACGATAAACACCCACGATGAAGAGATGCGTCAGATCTTACAAAGACCGGGGTTAAGCGACAGTGAGAAAGTACAACAGTACAATGAGACGCTTCAGCGGTACATGACGTTCATGGACCAATACAAAACCCTCTCTACCCCAGCACCACCACCACCACCACCACCACCACCACCACGTGACACACTGCCTACCTCAGCATCGCTCCAACAGCTGCCATTACCAGGGGTACCACCCACAGCCCCACAGTGGGTCGAAGACGAAGTGCTGAAGAGTGTACCTGCATCGTTCAAGAAACAAGCTGGCCTGGTATTACAACGGATGAAACACAATCCTAACATGACTTGGAATGATAAAGGCGAACTCCTGGTACAGAATCAGGTGGTTCCCGGGACCCACATGACGGATTTAGTGAATGACCTGAAGCGTCAACGCAGGTCGCACACGGATCCTCGAGGATGGGAGGTCTTCGCCCAAGGCTTGAAAGACATGCATGTACCACAGGAATTGGTGGGGAATCCCCACCGCTGGGCCTTTATGCAGCGGACCCAGCAATCGCCGAGTGACCCACTACCTTCTTGGGAAGCCGAATGGGAACCGGAGTCACCCCCCAAAACACCACCACCACAACGGGCACCTTCTTTTCAGACCTTTAAAAAACCATCCTTGATCAGGACACCCCACATCTCCAGAGCCGTGACACGTAGCAAGTCAACGCGACGAACACGATGCCGGACACAACCACCCAATGCCTGGAACACCTATTAAAACCAACAGCAGCAGCAGGACAGCTCAGTCGCCATGTTTTACCTCACCCTACCCAGTAACAGTTCGCTGGATGTGTTTCCTGACAACACCTTGGCCAAGTACGTGACCCAGTTACCGCAACCGTTGCATTTACCTGGACGATGGGAATGTGGCCTCGTGGATATCCAATACCCTTACTCCTTTCCCTTCAAGAATCACGTGGACTTCGATTACAACGCACACAACGGCAAGGCACAGATCCTCCTCACCGCCAACGTGAGTGTCGTACTGAGTCCTATCCTACAGCAAATGCTGGGTCTCGCTCACGCGACCTACACGGGTCCATCCGCGGACCATGGCCAGACCCCGATGGATATGAAGTCGGGTATGTACGGACTCTGTTACGGGTGGTCCCCATTAAAAAGACGTATGGAGAACAAGTCACCCACAGTTTCACCCGCATGCTCTACCTACTCGTACGACAAACCGACATCAACACTATCACGGTGGATATAAGAGATGACACGGGACGACCGGTGGCATTCGAACGAGGAAAAGTGGTGCTGACACTTCATTTTCGACAAGCACGTGCTCCCCACTTTGTATAATCAAGGTCCCTTACGAGTGCGATGCACGCAGCTATATGGACTATTATGCCCAACAGGCCGGGGGTGGCCTTCCCGTCTTTAGTGGTGCACCCATGCAACGAGGACATGGGCTGGGGAACATACTCGGGAGCATCGTCAAAACGTTCCTGCCCTTGGTGACGCGTGGGGTGAAAGCAATCGGCAAACAAGCGGCACGCAGTGGACTGCAAGTGGCCGGTGATGTCTTGGGGGGTACGGCACCCAAAGAAGCCTTGAAACGGCGGGCAAAAGAAGCGGGGGGCGTCTTGGTCGCCAAAGCACAACGCACCGTAGGGAATAAAAGACCTGCACCACCGAGACCACGCACCAGTCGAAGACCGACCCAGCGACGACGTACATGGAAGACCCTGGATATCTTTTCTTAACCATATCCTTGATCCACGCAGAGTCCTGCCCCTCCACCAACAGTGAATTTAATTTGTGGACCGTGCCGCCCACACAGACCAGTGCCGAACAAGGATTATGGGTGGAGCATCTCCCGCTCTCCAGCATCAACGAAACAGGGCCCATCGAGTTCACCATCAGTAATGCGGATACGGCCTATGTGGATTTAGCCCATACGTACTTGTATGTGAAAGCCAAGGTCGTCAATGGGGATGGCGCCAGAATCATCCAAGCTGCAACGGTGGGCCCGACGAATCTCTGGCTGCACTCGATGTTTCAACAGGTGGATATTTTTCTCAGCGACAAACTCATCAGTGACTCTACCAACACGTACCCCTATCGAGCCTACATCGAGACACTGTTGTCGTATGGACGAGAGGCTAAAAAATCCCAGCTGACAGCCGCTTTATTCTACCAGGACACAGCCGAGCACATGGACACGGTGGACAATGAAGGATATAACAAACGGAAGACTTTCACTGCCAACGGCGCCTCGGTGGATCTCATGGGTCGACTACACGCAGACATTTTCATGCAAGACCGGTACCTCTTGAACAAGATCCCCATCAAAATCCGACTGATACGGGCGCCTCCGACCTTCGCCTTGATGACCACTAACGTAGACGGGCATGCAGCTGACTATAAGATTGTCATCCAAGACGCAGCCCTGTATGTCCGAAAAGTGAAACCGAATCCAGCCGTTCAATTGGGACACATGAAAGCCTTGGAAACAAAACCAGCCCAGTACCCTATCCGACGCGTACAAACCAAAGTGTTCTCTGTGCCTGCTGGAAATATGAGCACCAACAAAGAAAACCTGTTCCTGGGGGAACTACTCAAGCGATTGATCCTGGCCTGTGTGGGAAATACCAGTTTCAGCGGAGCCTACCCAGAGAACCCGTTTGACATTTCGGCATCAATTTTGTGGCCCTGCATGTGGATGGACAACAGGTCCCAGCCACGGCCTTAACACCGAACTTTGGGTGCAGGAATTTCATTCGAGCCTATCAGAGCCTGTTTACAGCCACCGGTCAAATCAACCAGGACGAAGGGAATATGATCAGTCGGGAGAACTACGCGAACGGATACACGTTGTTCTGTTTCGATCTGACCCCACCTTAGAGAACGACCATCAGCTGGCCCTGGCCAAGCAAGGCAATTTACGGTTGGAAATCCACTTTGCACGAGCCCTCGGGACCACCGTCTATGTGATCTGCTACGCCGAGTTTGACAACATCATGCAAGTGGACAAGGCGCGCAACGTCCTGTGTGACTTTGCCACCTAACATGGATACAGACCAGATAACCACCGTGCTGGAGAATGACCCAGGGACACGTATGGTCTTTCAAGGGGTTTTCGCCCGAGATGTGTTCCCATTAGACCGTATGTATCCTGCTGCTGACGTTCTCAACACGGACCCGAAGGATCGGCCCGGTGATCATTGGGTGGCCGTGTACTTGACAGAAGCGCAGGGCGAATACTTTGACCCGTATGGCCTGCCACCCCTCCATCCCGATTTAACAGACTTCATGGATCAAGGCACAGAGACGTGGTGTTGGAACAGTCAAACGTTGCAAAGCCTGACCAGTAGCGTGTGCGGACAATATTGCTTGTTTTACCTGTACCATCGATGCCGGAGCAGAACCTTATCTACCATGGTACAGATGTTTGACGAGTACCCCAAGGCCGAGGACCGCGATGTACTCGTATATGACTGGGCCGTCCATCATTTCAATGTACAAGCCCCGTTCTGGGCTTAAGTTCTTTCAATGTACAAGCCCCCTGTTCTGGGCTTAAGTTTACAAGCCCCCTGTTCTGGGCTTCAGTTCTTTCAATGTACAAGCCCCCTGTTCTGGGCTTCAGTTTTCACGTGGTTGCTCTCACGTTGTTGTTGTTACTGAATGCAAAAATGAGATCTCACCAAAAAACCCTGTCTTGTGCGTTTTCTATATGAGCATAATGCATGAAACTGGCTTTGAACACCGTATTAGCCAATCAGTGGCCTAGAATGGGGCCAAAGGTAACCCATCCATGTCCAGAAAACATTACCCGGATGTACAAGAACCCGGATGTAGGCGCGGACGTAGGCGAAAGCATCCTAGTACCCGGATGTAGGCGCAGACGTGAGCGAAATTCTAGTACCCGTCCATTGGTTCTTTTATCGATCGCTCATTGGCTCATTTTCTCGACCGCTGATTGGTCCAAATGGAACTGCCCATCCTTCCCAGGTTAATTTACAATCCCCTTTTCCGGTTCAAGCTCTGTATATCGATGCCGCAACATTGTTGCCGAACCTTGCCGAAAGGGAGACCTTGGACCTTTTGACCTGGATGTGACCTTTGATCTTTTGATCCAACATTCATCCGCGCACTGCCGGTGATGACGCGCGCGCTGTGGCCGGAGTAACCCGCGCGCTGCGGCCGGGGTGGGCCGGGCCGGGCCGGGCCTGGCCGGACCGGGCCGCGCCGGGAAAAACCCCACAGACAGGTCAGTACATGCATTCCTATCATGTTCCCAGGTCACACCCCATTCACACAGACCCTCATGCATACCCGGATGCAGGCGCAGACGTCAGCGAAATTCTGGAGGGAAACCCCCCACAGACAGGTCGGTACATGTCCTATCATGTTCCCAGGTCAAGCCCCATTCACCCAAAGCGGAAGTGACGTCATACCCCTAATTTTACATGCACCCATCCATGACTGGATGTCCCTTCACGAATGCTTCACTTTGATACCTCACTCGACTCCATCGGACCATGAGTGGCCCACCTAGACCGCAAAAACGTCTATTTCCACACCCGTTTCCCACAATTCCCTGTCTGCGCATGCGCAGAATGTGGACAACGGCCGAGATACTACTCCAAGCGGTTGCTTCCTCACATAGGCTTCACATGGATACCGCACTCGACTCCATCGGTCCATTAGTGGCTCGCCTAGGCCCCAGAACGTCTATTTCCATACACTTTCTCTACTGCGCATGCGCAGAATGACGTCTATTTCCATACACTTTCTCTACTGCGCATGCGCAGAATGACGTCTGTTCCACGTCATACCCAGCCCGTTGGAGACTCCCTCACGTATGCTTTACATTCATACCTCACTCGATCCAATCGGCTCACTAGTGGCCCACCTAAACCCCAACACGTCTATTTCTATACTACGGCCAGACTGCCCATGCGCAGACTATTGACAACGAACGACACACTAGCCCAGGCGGATGCTCCCTCACACAGCTTCAAAATAAGACCTCATACGACACCATAGGATCATTAGGGGCTCACCTAAACCCTAAAACGTCTATTTCCACACCCTTTTCCCAGAATTCCCTGTCTGCGCATGCGCAGAATGCTGACAACGGCCGAGACACTAGTCCAATCGGATGCCTCCTCACATAGGCTTCACATTGATACCTCACTCAACTCCATCGGCTCATTAATGGCTCACCTAGATCCCAAAACGTCTATTTTCATACACTTTGTCTATTGCGCATGCGCAGAATGACGATATTGCGACCTCACATCCACCCAGTGGGATGCCTCCTCACATAGGCTTCACATTGATACCTCACTCGACCCCATCGGTCCATTAGTGGCCCACCTAGACCCCAAAACGGCTATTTCCATACCCTTTGTCTACCGCGCATGCGCAGAATGACGATATTTCAACCCCACACCCAGCCTGTCGGATGCGCCTTCACGAATGCTTCACATTGATACCTCATACGACTCCATCGACCCACTAGTGGCCCACCTAGACCCCAAAACGTCTATTTCCATACACTTTGTCTATAGATTTAATATGTATTCCTAGTAGCCGTTCTCTGCATGGCAGAACTGTACAACCCAGAACAAGTCTGGACATGCCTTGATCTCGGGGAGCCAGGTGTTCGGCACGTGAACTCACTCACGCAGACGACAGACCAGGTGTTCACCGCAACATTGTAGCGAACGTGCAACAATGTTGCAATTCGGGGAGCCAGGTTTTCGGCACGTGACAACCCCAAGCAGACGACAGCGAAATACTGGCGGGAAAACCCCCACAGACAGTACATGGCCTATCATGTTCACACGGACCTGACCGAAAAGACACGGACGTACGTGTCACGGACCTGACCGAAAAGACACGGAGGTGACCGATATTAGCCCTTTTGGCTAGAGTTGATAGGGGTTTCCCCTATTTTAGGGGTAAAGTCCGTGTTTCGCTTTTTATATTTTCGGGAAAAAATCCTAATTTTACATGCACCCACCCATGACTGAATGGCCCTAGAGGATCGCTTCACTTTGACACCTCACTCGACCCATTCGGTCCACTAGGCACCCATCCCGGTCACAAAACGTCTATTCCCATACTCTTTTTAGGCATTCCACGTATACATTAACATTGGAAGTCACTTGGTTGACATGGGACTACTTTCTGTCCGCGGAAGTGACGGCATCACCACCAGACCGCGGAAGAATACAAAGGGTAAAGGTTGCCGGAACTACTTTTGACCTCCACGTAACCTTGAGCTGGTGGCGCCCCCTGGCGCCACAGAGGTGAAAGGCGATGTGGCGCCCCCTATACTTTAACCTGGAAAAATGGGCACCAAGAGTTACCTCCCTGGAAAACCCTACCTGTGCCGTGTTTTATATACTACTGACGAAGTGTACGCAAATGACAGGCACCCAATCAAGGGTTTGGTCACACGTTAATTGTAATTAATGTTATGTTGTGACGACAAATTCAATCTAAGTGTAACAAATGTGTGACCGATTGGAATGGACTGTGGTAAAATGCAACAAATTCTGGTTTAAACAAATAATCCGATAAGTTGATTTTAGCAACGAAGGACGCAATCCGAGAATCTGGATATCATTCCAATTCCTCCTGGATTAATAACTTTCTAATGCCATGGACATAGACGGACGTATATTATGCTGCGGGGTATATGCCAAGAAGAGCATCTAGAACCATGCATAACGAATCGAAGCCATTATCTCGATGAAAAGGTAAAATGCCCCGCAAATAGCACCTTTCAGGTTAATTCGATACATCCCCTTTGACCGGAAATCCGAGCTCGGTAAAATAGATTGGAATGTCCATTTAGGAGATTTGTGTATTATCCAAGATGTTGGGTTCTGAGCTTTAAAAAGGCACTAGAATCGGAAATGAATCGATATCGGTATCTAATGCACTTGTCTTGTATACTTCTTATTATCGATGACATACAGGATGAATATGGCTGAAGTATACGTTTACTCTCTAGATGAGCTGTGGTCTTATTCCAACATATTTGCAGGATAGATGGACAGTTAGAGAACAGAACCCCTGTTTACAGAAAAGCTAGAAGGTTGTATATTATCATTCCCGTAGTTAATGTTTAGATCTTCTCAAGGAGAAACACAAATATTAGTATTTTTCTCTGAGCAATATTCATTGCAGTTTTTACTGAGTGCATCTAACATTTTTCTGTAAATCCTGTAAATCCTGTGAGTTT